>BMAC01000057.1:1781559-1799221 GCA_014905375.1 Phtheirospermum japonicum | reverse complement strand
ATTGTATATTTAAAGTTTTACATTTGGAAAAGATGAATACTAAAAATAGGCAAAACTTTCCAAAAATACACTAACTTTCCAGAACGGCATTTGAAAAAACCGTTCTGGTAAGTTATGCTTTTCCAGAATGGCTTTTGAAAAACCGTTCTGGTATGTTAAACTTTCCAGAACGGTATTTAAAATAACCGTTCTAGAAAGTATAACTTACCAGAACGGTTTTTTTCAAATATCGTTCTAGAAAGTGAGACATTCCAGAACGGTATTTTGAAATACCGTTCTGGAAATTGCGACTTTTCAAAACGGTATTTCAAAATACCGTTCTGAAAAGTATATCTTACTAGAACGGCATCTAAAAATATCGTTCTGGAAAGTCGCACTTTTAGAACAGTATTTTCAAATACCGTTCTGGTAAGTTATACTTTTCAAAACGGTATTTCAAAATACTGTTCTAGAAAGAGAGACTTTTCAGAACGGTATTTTGAAATACCGTTCTGGAAAGTTGGACATTTCAGAACGGTATTTGAAAATACCGTTTTGGAAAGTTGGACATTCTAGAACGGTATTTGAAAAAACCGATCTGAAAAGTGGCGGATAAGTATAGGATGGTACCATTCTAGAACAGAAAAATTATTTTCTAGAACAGTTTTTTTTTACCCTTCTAGAAAGTCTGTCAATCCAGAAGGGTAAAAAAAGGCGTTCTGGAAAGTCTGCCAATTCAGAACTATGTCACTACAGAAGGTACAGAAAGGCGTTTTGGATAGGCAGAATTACCCTTCTGGATATGCAGTTTCTGCACTAGTGTACCTACGTAACTCCTCCTGCTTCTCTAAGGGTACAAAATCCATGAGCCCGTCTAAAAACCCCTTCTTATTATGGCAGGGCTTATCTTTGGGCAAATCCTCCCCCTCTTTTGTCCCTATGTGAATTGCTTTCTGTACTTCTCCCTCCGGCGTTCTTGACTCCGAACCTTCCACTGGTCCCTTCCCATCACGCTTCTTGGGAGAGGGCGGCGGTGTGTTACCAGTACCTTGAATCACTAGATCCGCCTGAGAAGGCGTTTGTCCGTCTTTTGTCACCTCTTGTTCGTTGATATCCACCATCTATTCTTCTTCTTTTTATTGTTCAATGCAGAACCATAGTGCAGGGTTCTAGGAATTATGTTGCTATCCTTCATGTTTTGTTTGTGAAATCTCTCACGCCTTTCGCTCAAGAACTCGATATCCCTCTTTCCCATAGACGGCTCCAATTTGATAAGTCCAAAAGTTGGGCTACCAAATATAGGGGGGCACTAACCTCAAAATAGAGATCAGCGACCTAAAACTGCTTCTAAATATGTCACAGCGACCTGCCAAATCCTCCGTAAATCTCATGGCGACCTAGCTGATCCTGCAAAACAGCGCCTCAAACGGGCCGGATTTCGAGCCCGTTAAGGCCTTCCGACGCTTAAGTTAATAAGCGAAATCAAACACTCGTCATTTCACTTTCAGTATAAAATAATAATGCGATAGAGCAATATCGACTTAATCGTTTATGAGAGGTATACACCTCCTTTTATAAAGATAGGGGGAGTGCCCCTCAATTTAGGGTTACCTTCTATAACCATAATTCCATGAATATTACAAATCTACAACCGACTCACAATTGGGACTCTCTCCGAAAGTTAAGTTCTCATACATAATAAATCTCTTTATCATAACAGGCCTGGGCCCTTTATGGAGCCCACCGAAAACCCTATAAACCACTCACTTTAAGCTCACATGCTCAATATTCATAAAGCCCACAATCGAGCTCAAGTACTCAGCTCAAACCATAAGAGATCGCGACCCTATATGAAAACTCATCCCCATACTACAGGTCACTACTCTACATAAACCAGCTCATTCACTTCTCAAAGTCACAATACAGCTCGCCCATCTCCCAGGAGGAACACCCTCTCCCACAAATAAGATCGCTTACCACAAATAACCTCATATATTAAATAATATTACGTATGAACAATTTGGTCCGTATCAAAACCGTTCATCAATCCAGCTCCCCGGCATACCTTTGCACCGAAAGTCATCTACCTTTTTCCTCCAAACTCGGATTCTCTTGAATGGGTAAAACAATTCCCCCACAATTCCTGGCAGGCAGGAGTGGTGCTTCTTTCATAATTCATTTGATTTTACATTGATATCCATGAATTTTTATTGGTTATTTCCCAGTTAGCATAATCATGATTACAGATTTTGATTAATATATTAATTCAGTTATTTTACAAGAATTCGACGAGTATATATTGTACATCACTATCCTTGAATGAGATTTACGATGATAATTGTATTGGCTACACAAATGATGGGGCAGATTTTCTTGGGGATCAACTCCTCTTACAATCATCAATGAAGAGGTATGGACAGTGTGTTTCTTCTCTGACTGACAATATAACTGAGCAAGCATCAGCATGCATGCCAATTAAATGATCACCTTCAAGTTTCCAAGCCTGACAAGTCTCATATATTGGTCACGAGCCTCAGGGTGCCGAACCATCGATTGTACCCGCGCTAGAGCCTTTTCAACACCTGCAACCTTGAGCTTTCGCGAGACCCTCAAGTAGTCATACTCGTCGTCTTCGTCATTAATACGTTCCTTTTCAGTCCGAAATCCTCGCAAGCCAGGCTTCTTACGCCTCCAACGCAGAATAGCTTTTTCAACAATGCTCACCGACCAAATCACCTTTTTATATTGCTTCCGAACTTGATGACCCCTAACATGAGCCTGGATTCTCACTATGCGGTTGCGTATCCTCAAGAAATCTTTTCTTGCTTTCCATCCACGGCATTTCTGCTGGATTTTTATCGCAGCGGAATGCAAATAGTCGTCAAAATGCCCCACCTTGTTGTTATTCAACGAACCTAGAGCCACCGATGAAACTGCATCATCATCACTGTTACAGCACTGTGTTGTCGTCGTCGTTGTTTGCTGTCTGAGACGAAACGAATGAGCCCTGAAAGAAGCTTGAATCGTAGCGGCAGCTTGAGCGGATTTCCTAACGGCAGCAAGAGAACCTTTTAGCGACAGGTCATCGTCGTCCAATATTCCCGCATTCATAGGAGGAACAAATTCTTCAGCGGCAGTTAAAAGATGACGACGATGATGATCATCAGTGACGGACAAGGAATGCAGGTGAGTGGTGAGATCAGCTTCGGCCAAGTATCCGGCAATTCCTTTGTGTCCTCTGTCCGAAGCCACATCAGCAGCTTTTCGTCCTCCGGGAAATTCTGGTGTTGGGTCGTCTACAGCACCAGCAGCAGCCCCTAGTTTCATCAGTGCAATAACCACTTCCTCCCTGAAATTTTATTTAAATAGAGAGATGTGGAATAATAACAAGGACAAAACAGAGAGGATTCTCAAATTTTTTTTTGAAGTTAAAAATAATAATAAATTGATTTAGGTGTGACTAACCTCCCAAAGAAAGATGCCCAGTGAAGAGGTGTCCTCCCTTGCTTATCTCTAAAATTAGGACTAATTACAGAAGCGGAAATTATAGGACCTAAAGCCCACACGTAACCAAGAGAGGCTGCCAAGTGAATAACCCCGAGCCCTTCATCATCAAATACATGCGGTGACTCTTCGTGCGCTTTACACACTAGCCACTCGTATAGTTTATCCTTGAGAAGATCTTGTATTACCGTATCCTTACTAAAATAATTTCTACGAACGATCACTTCATCATCAGACTTCTCCATCAAGTTGCACAGTTTGGTCTTCTGCACCTTACAATTCTCGCACTCTACAGCCGAGCAATCCAACCATTTCCTCTCCAGACCTAAACATAAAAGTTTCGCAAGCCGTATTTGCATTGACACTTCCTCTTCTGGGGCAATTTTGGTATTGAATTTATGCATTGACTCGACTCTTAATGGGTTTTTGAGGAACTCGAACTCCCAGACCTCACTGCATGCTAACCGGTTACCGCAAGTCACATAGAACGGGACGCACCCAGGAGCACGAGGAGGAACTCGGCATCGAATCACGTTTTCAGACAGCACTTCACAGGAAACCTCAATGTCACCGAACATACAGCACCATTTATCATCCGAGGTTTTCTTGTCCATGAGAAAACTACCCATAATTAAAACCTGCAGAACAAGAAATGAAACAACGGGCCATTTTGTAAACTAAACTAAAGATGTGATTGATCATGTTATTACCTTTGTTTCACTGCCGGAATAGGCCCAAGCTGGTGCAACATCGGAAATACTAAATAGCTGTTCTTGAGATAGTGACGGGCCCACAGAATCAGAATCTAACTGCATGTGGCATGATAAACTCGAGACTTGTTTATCATCGAGTGCGTTCCAGTAATCGGCAGAATCAGAAGCCATCAAAGAATCATCACAGTCTTTACCAATCTCTTTGTCCATCCATCTCCCAAAGCTGTCTAATTTCTTTAGCTCTGCACGTTCATCACTGACTGTACCGGAAACCTGGGAGCAAAAAACACGAACATGTTCCTATTATATAAGGATATTAGGAGAAAAGTAAAAAAATTAATGCGCTATAGCCTGGGATGACAATGCCCGAATTACATCGTGAGTGTCAGAAAGCAATCCATTTTGCAGAGCTTCATCAACATCCAATCTTGCCTCTATGAAACCGAGTGTTTTGCTTGATCTGTGAGCATCATCATCAGCCCAAAAAGATGAAGTGGATGAAATATAACTCCCATCAATCAACCCTGGAACGAGACTATGTTTTGTGAACTCTGAAAATCCTGAAATAATAATTAAGAGGGCATTATGGTGTACTTTACTGATAGTTATATTATTAAATCAGATCATATTGTAAAAAAAAAAAAAAGAGAGAGAGAGAGAGAGAGAGAGAAAATTGTCTACCAATCTGTGACCCTTAAATTAATTTACCATGGCTTTATATGAGGAGAACTCAAATTTATAAAAATTTAAAAAAAAAAAAAAAAAAGAGAAAGGACTACCTGGCTCATTATCCACAAAAGTTGTATCAGTTGCAGAAGCTTGAATAGAATGGACTTCAGAGGCACATCCATGGCATCCAGAATCGGATCTATGCTCATTCCAATCTACCATATTAGGGTTAGATGCATAAGATGCTTGAACGTAAGAGGAAGGTTTTTCGGACCAAGATGTAAAAATAGTTTCAGGATCATTTCCAAGCTGTGATCCAGGATCCTTGGTGGTTAAGAAAGATGAGTGACCTATTTTGTGCCCCTGAATGACATAATAAGAACCCAATATAAGCTAGCTAGCCACCTTTTCCTAGAGATGTTTCAGAAAATAGGATATAATTCAACAGGGAATATGAGCACACTATATGTAGCCGTGGATTAAGAATTAAAAAAAAAAAAACACGAAATCACATCATGTATGCAATATCTCCTTTCAAGTATTGAGAAGCAAAAATATATAGAATAGAGTAACAATGTTATAATTACCAGGCAAATACCTCATTTACTTGTCGGTAATGAACTAGGACAATGTGCTCAAGCTGCCTGAATCAGAAACGGGCGATATCATTATTACTACATTTAATTTCCTGATAGAGCATTAAAAAAAAACCTCATATATATTCATTTTAAAGTTCCTTGTTAATTTTTAGAGCAGATTTTCTAACAAAACACAAAATGGTCAAAAAATGCTGAAACTCACATATCAAGCAACCAATAAATTCGTCTCTGAAAGTTTTCATTGTCCTCTCCATGAGCATAATAGCAATGAAGAGCATCAACACCACTCACCTGTAAACAAGACAAAGACGGTGAACTTATGTATAAATCATTTGTTGATATTTTCATTGTATTTTTACCAATATATGCTGCCTGCGTTTACAAGAAAGAAGATAAGAAAAGATAACAACATAATGCAGAGAATGGGAGACGACCTTGAGCTTCTCATGAGCTTCCTTGATAGTTTTGCCGTCCTTTTTCTTCTTCCAATTATAACCATCTTTACGAAAATACCGCAACACTTTGCGGTCAAACAGAAACAATGAACCAGCTGAGAAATTACAAACTACTATCAATATGTATATTCTGTTTAGATAAAACCTTCTTCATGAACGAAAAGCCAAATACGAGACAATTAAGTGAAAATGAATTAATAATTAAAAAAAAACACTACACCAGATGGCCTGAGTGGAGGTTGTGAGTGGAGATGGTAGCTTGAGTGATTGCTCAGAATTTCACAAATCTCAGGTGGTCGAAACCAGCGGTGCAATGCTTCTTCTCGTAGTTGCTCAAGGTCTGCTGCAACAAATTAATTAAACAATTAGTACAAGTATACATATAATGCATATATAGAAACACACTAATTAATTAATTAATTCCAAGCACCAAATAGAGAAAGAAAATGACACCCTTTTCATTTTTTATTTTTCTTCCTAAAATAAAATAATTACGAACAAACCTAACGGTTGATCAGGTGTAAAACGCGTGATATCCGCCATAGAAGATATCTATCTGTGTTAAAATGCCATAAACAGAAGAAGCTGGATAGAAGAAAGCGACCGAGAGTGAAAGGTTTTATATTATGATGATATGAAGGGGTTAATTAGCTTTCGCTGCAATTCTTACGGCTGTACACAAACAATAGAAGAAAGTCAAGTGGAGTGGAGTGTGTGTTGTGGTTGTAACTGTAGAAACCGCAGGAAAGGTGTGAGTAGGAGGAGGGCATATTTAGAAATTGAGAGCAAAAGTCAAAAGCTGTGTCCACACCACCATCGGACTATACAATTACAGGTGTGTATATCCGATTGAGAGAATTTTGTTTGTAATAAAAGAAGAAAATGGTAGGATCCGACGTGGCGACGAGTTGCTTTCTTGTGAAGCTTTGTTCGTTCATGGTGTGGACCACACTCGGATTTGAAAGGGATGGATGGGTCGAACGCAGATTTCATTTTTCTAATACATCATTCAAGCCCAAGCCCAAGCCCATATATAATTTGCTTTTTTGCTAATCAGACAGACAAGTTATTTGAGAATCGATGCTGGTAAGTAGTACTAGGCAGAAAATTAAATATAAAATTTTAAGTTGTATTAATATTATTTTTATTATTATTTAATATGTGAAGATGTAAATAAATATAGAGATAGAGATCGAGAGAAATAACTAAAAAATCTCACACTTGATAAATTAAAGATCGAATTCACATTACGTACATGAACGTTAGGATCATACGTTCATGAATACTTCTTTATACACCACATTATTGGTATGCTAACGTCGGAAGGCGTTAGACTCATCCAGGGAAGCAACACTTTTTCGTCCACTTTTGCACCGGTTATAATTTTGCATTCAAGGATAATAGATAATCAAATGTACAAACAAAATTAATTAATCTACGTGCAATGGAATTCAAAATTAAATATTGAAATAAATACATTATATACATTAACGCATAATTAATTTAATTTAAAGACTATCGTTAGAATTTATTTAAAGACATCATAATATAATTTTAAAATTTCTATAAACTGAAAATAAATAAAACTAATTTATAAATATTTTTTGGGTTTTAATTAATAATTCAATACATTTTAAATGAATAGATCCAACCCAAGCAACAATTTGATTTGAGTCCAGATTTAGATACCAGAAGCCTAATATTCTTATATTATAGTGCAATTAAATTAACATAACATTATAATAAGATATTATTTTAATATCCTTTTTCAGTTCAGAATTAATAAACTATATACATAAATACACATATACATATATGCTCTCTTTATATACATAAAAATAAAGAATTTATTATTCTAATACCTTATTTCAACTCCAAATTATATAAAAACTCATAAGAAATTTTTAAAATCATTATTCCAATATCTTACATCAATTCAAAATTAATAAACTATATATATACATACACATACACATACAAAAATTTTAGCTATCAATAGATAATAGGTCTTCAATTGATAATCAATTATAAAAATAAATTTATTTGTATGTATTTTTTAAAATATAAAATAAATACTCATAATTTAATGTAATAAATATATAATATAAAGTTATTGGATTAATAATTAAAATAGTAACTAAATTGAAGAAAAAAAACAAAATAAAATAAATAGACATATCAAATTTTATACTTTATATAAATATAATTTATATTTATTTTCAATAGATAATAATTTAAATTTTTGTATTTAAAATAACAAATACAAAGAAAAATATTTCTTAAAAGCCCAATCTATTAATAATAATAGAATTAATTCGGCCCAGATGTCAAGCCCAAAACAAAAGGCCCTAACCCATCTCAGATACATACCCATTTAAACCCGGGTGAAATCGGACGGTTCACAAATTCCACACCTCATCCGACGGTCCTAATCTACTCTCACCAAACTAACCCTAATATAAATAGCTAAAACTTAAAAAATCGGTTCATTTCGTCCCCTCCCCAGCCCTTGTTCTCTCCGTCCCCCCAAACCCTACCCTCTCTCCCCCACAAACCCTAGCATCTCTGCCGTTCTGCTGAAACCAAAACCGTCCGAATCATGAAATTTAGCCATCGTTAAACGTCGCTGCTCTGACGTTTATCCGGTCACACACAACACAAATTAAGAATCTCTATCCATCTTATTTTCTTTTCACCAGAAACACTCCGGCGCTCATCTTCAGATATGCTATCAGATCTACTCCGCCGGTCAGCTGATCCGAACTTTTGTGTACCTACTTTATAAATATTTATCAATTATTCAAAAGCTCACTCGCAAGAGTACGAGTTCGCATGTAGGTTGGTAAGTTGAACCGAGTCGATCTCTCGAGGAAAACTAGATTCGGAAGTATTTCTTGTGTTTGTCGTTCACGAATAAGAAATAAAATAAAATTCTAATCTAAACACATAAAAGCAATAAATTGACTAAATGAAGAATAATTAAAATTAAAGGTTTTGAAAATAATTAAGAAACTTGGGTTCTAGAGTTTCGAATCGTTTCCACGATCTCTTGGGATAAACCCAATTGATGGTTCACGACGATTCTAGGCTCTAGACCCGTTAGATCTAGCCAATCAATCTCATCAATATCATCATCAATAATCTCATCATCAATCAACAATCTCAAAATCACCAAATCATACAATCATCATACATAGGGGGGTTTTGTGTTGAAGATCAATTATTAAACTAACAAGCATGAATCGAAAGCATAAGAACTAATTAAACTAAATTAAAATGAAAGGAATTAAAGACTTACTAATTAAACGAGAAGAAAGTTGCAGCGTTCCGGAAGTGAATCTTGAATCTAAATTATCTAATCTATCTAAGAACTAATCTAACTTAATCTAAATCTAAGAATTTAAAACTAAGAAATTATGAAAAGTAACTACGAAATCGAAGGGCATTCGTTGGGGTTGTCAGCCCCTAAGAAGCCTTAAAAAACCTAAGAATATGATAATGTATGTTAAAAATCCGAAATACATAGGTATTTATAGTTTTGGGAAGTCTTAAGGCCAAGAAAACCTAAAATCGCGTGGAAAACGCGTTTTCTGGGCAGTCGCGTCGACCGGGCGTCGACTGACGCGGTTCGGATCGACGCGACAGAGAGTTTGGGGGCATTGCTGTCGATCAGGGTTTCTATAACGGTTATAGAATAAAACCGTTATAGAATATCAGCGTGGGCATGGCTCGGCAGCGGTCGGCAGCGCGCCGGCAGGCGGCTTGGCAGGACTGGTCGGCCATGGATACTATAACGGTTTCAGATGAAAAACCGTTATAGAAAGTCTGGCAGCTTCACATTCTTCAAATCGCGGCCCGTTTTCGCTGAAACTCTACTCGTTTGCCCATTATTGACTACGTCCAAACCAAAAATACTTTAAAATACCTAAAATAAACATGAAATTAATTAATTATAATTAAAATACGGTAAAACAAGTTGGAGATAAGAAAATATGAAAATATGCTCAATCTATCCAACTTTCACCGAAAACAATAACAAAAATGAACTAAAATACTAACTAAAATCAAGACAAAATTCATGTTAATCAACTACCCCACGCTTAATTGGTTTGTTCGTCCTCGAACAAACGATAGTTTCAAAAGACTAACAAGTATGAAAATCAGTCCAAGCAATGAGTCGTGTCGTGCTACATACATAATTTTGAAAATATAGATACAAGTCACGCAACTTCAAACACTCAACCCTTATTACATTGTCGCTCCAAAATCAAAAATTCATGCATCCTCTCAAAAGGAAATATATAGATGTACGCTCAAAGCACTCAAGCATTGCTGCATAGGACGTGTATACACTCATATCATACAAATACAAGCACAATAAACAAGAACCGAAAAATCAATCTCTTTTCAATCGCAAATTAAGTGTGTTATCGAACTAAGAATCGGAAAAGGTCTTTTTCGGGTTGTAATGTAAGGCTCTTTGGACGGGTATGGAATATATAAGTCGTGTGGCTAAATAACTCACCCAACCTAATCTAATCACGAAGCAATTTGCTTCACCTCGTTCAAAAATAAAAAAAACCTCACTAAACACTCATAACGTAGCCTTTTGAATATAGGCTATTTCTCAACTCGTAACTCTAACCGACTTGAAACTCAAAACCACTTAATCACAACTCTTTTGCCTTTTAAATATAAGGCTTCATAAAATAAAATAACTCAAGCCTTTATTAGCGCGTAGGCAATGACTAACAAAAATTCACCAAGACTCACCATCCTTATTTTTTTTTTCTTTTCCTCTTTTTTTTTCTTTGTTTTTTTTTTCTTTTTAATTGAAGGATGGTGATCTTTAATTACAAAAGTTCAAAAAAATCATAAAATCATAAATTACAAATAAATATCCAAAACACTAATAACCAAAAATAACGAACTCCTACCCCACGCTTTTAATGGGTTAGTAGGGGTCTCAAAAATACTCATGGCTAAAGGCATGGATTATTTGGCTATGATTGGCTCATTCGAAATTTATAGTGGCTAAAATATATGGATATGGCCGGAATAGGGTTTTATATGTGCCTTAACGTCATTTTCAAAGTCAACTACACACAGCGGTTTCAAAGAGATATCAAAACTGAAACTTATTCAAGCACATGCAATGATGATAATCACTCAGACTACTCACTGGCTTTTTGCATGAAAAAGTTTTGAATTGACACTGCTTTTAAGGTTTTGCAAAATCAATTGCATCCAAGTACCATTTTATAATATATAAATAATAATTTTGAAAATTTTATGCACTTATACACGCTCAAAGACAAGAACATCAAATCATACGTAGTCAACTTCGATAGGCAAGCCATACAAACACAATTCAGCGCGGAAATAGTAATCAATCACCGTAAAAAATTGAAAAATTGCACATTTTTTAAGAATATAATATAAATTACACTCAACCATCCCCCCCTCTAAAAACTCGGCAATCCCCTGATTTCCATAAACGAGTATAAGAAAATAAAAGTAAGGGAGAAAGGGAATAAGAAAACRTCCCTGAAAATTAAATAGTCGAGCGACTCCAAAAAATGCTTGTGCAATTATTCCTCGTCTTAACTCTCGTGAATGAAAATGCCTTGAATAGCAACCTAAAAAGAAAACAAAYGAACAAAAACAAACTAACTAGTAAAACTGAAAGAAGAAGAAAATAAAATGAATACTGGGTTGCCTCCCAAGAAGCGCTTGGTTAACGTCGGAAGCTTGACGTCTTCTACGAACGATGCTATCCCGGATCCAAAAATAAATGACGATCATGACACGCCTTAGTGTTCTCCAAGAGTAAGTTTAGGAAATTTAAATCACCAAGGTGAGCACGAAAAGCAAGTCATAGAACAAAAACTCCAATTTGCTTCGGAGGTCGAAAAAGTGAATAATTGATCACCACGAACATATCAAAAGTAAATTGCGGCATAGGGTGATCCTCTACTTTCTTAAAAACTAGGGAATCCGTTGAACAAACGGCAAATCCCTCGTACGCTCCGAACTTCTTCAAATCTTTAGCATCTCCCTCAACACCCTGAAAAATATTAAAATCTATATAATGGCATAGGGGAGGGAAATTTTGCTCGATTACCTCAACCAACATTTCATTCTCATCCTGATGGGTGGCTCGATAAGAGGCTCGATCATCGCATCCTTCTCGATAAATTCATTCACCACCTTTTCTACATTGGGCATCGCATCTCCTCCATTCTCATTGAGCTCTATTGGGCATGAATCTCCATCGTCGATTAGGTTCTCCAATGGCAACACCTCCTCCTTGTTTGATAATTCCTCCAAAGAAGCCATTATTTGAGCACAAGACCTCTCCATATTTGCCATACTTTGTTTCATAGACTCACAACTTCGATGCATAGACTCAAAAGGGTCATCTTCGAGTTCGTCTTGAAAACTCATGGTCTCAGCTTCTTGATCTTGCTGCCCCGCCAAAAACTGATTGTCTAGTTATATTCTTCATGGCTCGTACAATCTCGGACAGCGACAACTTCCTCCTTTGGCTCATCATCAAATATTACCAAACATTCATGCGTCATATGCCCTCGGCATCCACAACGATCACACATTACATTAGGTACGAAGAACATCCTCATGAATTTATCGCCTACTTCATACCATGTACGCAAAGAATCAGGTTCTAGCCTTTCAAACCATTTCATTGCTTCTTCCTTCAGCGCAAAAGTGAAGAGTCGCATCTTCACTTGATCCCTTGTAAGCCCGTTAAGAGGAGAACTATCAGTGATGAACTCGTACTTTTGAATGAATTTTAGCGCATCTTCGTTCTGACGCCCATGAAAAATTGGGAGATTCCATTGGTCGTATTTATCAGGAAAGTAATTTTTCATTGCGTCGCTCAATGGAATAGCCAATCGAGGTGCATTACGCCAATCTAGCGGTGGATCATCGTACGGATAATACATTTTTTTTTTAACTTTAAATAAAAATATTTAAAAAACAATTTTTAAATTTTTTTTTGAAATTCGAAAAGAAAAAAATAATAATAAATTAAAAAAATAAGATTTACGATTTTTTTTTTATTTTTTTTCGAAAAATAATTATTTAATTATTTTTAATATCGAAAATTAAAAATCTTTAATTAAAAAATAATATTTTCGAATTTTATTATTTTAAAGTTTTTTTATTTATTTTTTTTAATTTTTTTTTAAAATTTAAGAAAATAAATCTTGAGTTTTGTTTGTCGACGTTCCTTGCTAACACAACACTCAACACACAAGATTAAACGTACCGGTGGAAAATAATAGAAACGAATAAACAAAAAATCACAAATAAACAAAATAGATAAACGAAACAAAATAAGAACACAAATAAGGATACGAATAGCAAACACAAAATTCACAACCTTTAGTTTTCCCCGGCAACGGCGCCAAAATTTTGATCCGAACTTTTGTGTACCTACTTTATAAATATTTATCAATTATTCAAAAGCTCGCTCGCAAGAGTACGAGTTCGCATGTAGGTTGGTAAGTTGAACCGAGTCGATCTCTCGAGGAAAACTAGATTCGGAAGTATTTCTTGTGTTTGTCGTTCAACGAATAAGAAATAAAATAAAAATTCTAATCTAAACACATAAAAGCAATAAATTGATCTAAATGAAGAATAATTAAAATTAAGGTTTTGAAATAATTAAGAAAACTTGGGTTCTAGAGCTTCGAATCGTTTCCACGATCTCTTGGGATAAACCCAATTGATGGTTCACGACGATTCTAGGCTCTAGACCCGTTAGATCTAGCCAATCAATCTCATCAATATTATCATAATAATCTCATCACAATCATCAATCCAACAATCACCAAGATCATACAATTCATCATACATGGGGGGTTTTGTTTGAAGATCAATTATTAAACTATCAAGCATGAATCGAAAGCATAAGAACTAATTAAACTAAATTAAAACGAAAAGGAATTAAAGACTTACTAATTAAACGAGAAGAAAGTTGCAGCGTTCCGGAAGTGAATCTTGAATCTAAATTATCTAATCTATCTAAGAACTAATCTAACTAATCTAAACTATGAATTTAAAACTAAGAAATTATGAAAAGTAACTACGAAATCGAAGGGCATTCGTTGGGGTTGTCAGCCCCTAAGAAGCCTTAAAAAACCTAAGAATATGATAATGTATCTTAAAACTCCGAAATACATAGGTATTTATAGTTTTGGGAAGTCTTAAGGCCCAAGAAAACCTAAAATCGCGTGGAAAACGCGTTTTCAGGGCAGTCGCGTCGAYCGGGCGTCGACTGACRCGGTTCGGATCGACGCGACAGAGAGTTCGTGAGCATTTTGCGTCTGCCAGGGATTCTATAACGGTTCTTTAAGAAATCCGTTATAAAATGTCAGTGTGGGCATGGCTCGGCAGRTGTGCGCAGCGCTTGGCAGGACTCGGCAGGGCTGGTCGGCCGGGAATACTATAACGGTTACAGCTGAAAAACCGTTATAGAAAGTCAGAAACTTCTAATTCTTCAAATCGCGGCCCATTTTCGCTGAAACTCTACTCGTTTGCCCATTATTGACTACGTCCAAACCAAAATACTTTAAAATACCTAAAATAAACATGAAATTAATTAATTATAATTAAAATACGGTAAAACAAGTTGGAGATAAGAAAATATGGAAATATGCTCAATCTATCCAACTTTCACCGAAAACAATAACAAAAATGAACTAAAATACTAACTAAAATTAAGACAAATTCATGTTAATCATCAGCCTGGCGGTCTGATTCACTCTCCTGATCATACCCAGAAGCCCTCTACATAATATATAAAGGCTCTTGAACCATTGTTTTTATTTTCAAAATTAATTTACTATCATCTTTTTAACGATTTTGAACAACATCAGTCTGTTGTGTTTGATTTTTTCAAAATATGTATAGATCTGATCCAAAATAAGCCTATCGTGTTAGATCTATACCAAAAATGTGTCGATTTGGTTCAAAATCAGTCTCCGATGTTAGATCTATTGAAAAAATGTGTCGATCTGGTTCAAATTCAGTCTCTTGTGTTAGATCTATTAAGAAATTATATCGATCTATTTTGAAAATATGCCTATTTTTAAAATCTTTGTTCTAATCGATTTTTTTTGTATATTAATATTTATCTCTGTGTTTAAATTTGTATGCTATTTCGTTCGAGTTTCAGTTTACCAAAGAAGGGCAGATGATGATGGATCCGGTAGAACAAATTGACTATGGAGTGCACGGACCCAAAAGATAAAGAACTATCCAAGCTGATTTACATCATAAAAAGGTAAAAGTATCAATTTAGCTCTTAATCTAGTTTCATTCATATGCATAAATATACACGAAATCCCGATTGATATACAAACTAAAAGGGTTCAAATGACGCATGCAAAATAGTTTTAAACATTCTATCTTTTTTATTCAAAAATTGCTACTGCCAATTATCTGTTTTATTAAATTATTTATTTTTAAAATTAAAAGAATAATAAATAAATAAATAACTTTCTGCATGTACAATTATCTGAAGTTTTTCTTTTATTTTGAAATTGTACAGATGTGGATTTTTATACTGATGGGCAATAATTACATGTAACTTGCATATTTTATATTTAATCAAATGCTATTATTTGGTATTTTAGTCTGCATGCTGTTAACTACATGGAAAGAATTGATTAGTTTAATCAGTGAATATTTAACCTATGAAGTATACTGAAATGTGATTTGTTTTTAATAACAATATTTGTGATAAATCTTTTTATGTTTTGAAATTATTAATATTTCAGTATGCTTTTAGTATGTTAATGTGTTCACATTTTTCTATAACTATGTAAACAATTTGTAATGGAATCTCTTCTTATTTACCGTAGTTGCGTGTTCAATTTTGTATGATTGCTATTATTTGGTATTTTTTCTTTAATGATGGACTGAGCAAAATATTTATGAGAAGTTTTTTATTTTTGAACATAGATGATTGCTTGATGATTTATATGGAGTGTCTTCTCTTATAGTATTATACATGTTGTTTGATCTACATGGTAGGAATTTTTATGTAATCACTGAAAGATTAATCTGTTGATCTGTTTATATATGGGTTGTTTTTATAAAACAATTTATGTTCAGCACATAGTAAATATTTTTATTCTGTTTGAGTATGTCTCCAGAGTTAACATTTTGCTCTGACCATGTTATATTCAAAATTGTAAACTCATTGCTTTTTTTTTTTTTACTCAAGTTAGTTCAGTATAACATATTTAACTTTCACATAGAAAATGTTACTTAGGAAAGGAAAGAAGCAAGCAAGAACATGCAACAGAGTACTAACCACATAAAAAAGATAAGTACACAAATTTATTCTGCACATAATACAATTCATACTTGTACAACTTGAAAGTTTTTTTAAAAGATATGTCAAAGTTTATCGGCTGGAAACCTGACATGACCTATCGTAGTATGATAATGCCTCTGAATGGAGTCCAGGGTTTAAGTAGGTGTAACAATGCCACGAATGAAGACATATCTTTTAAAAAACTAACAATAGAACATAACACTATATATAATCTACTGTAATATATATACAATGCAATTTTTATTTGTATATGTTTAATCTAACACTTATTGCATTAATATTGCAGGTTAAAGCACATAGCACTCTGGATAACAAACACAGCAAGAAAAAAGATAAGTATCAATGTCATCCTTACATTTTATAAATAGAATTTATATTTTATAAATAGAATTTATATTTTATAAATTACAATTAAATACTAATTGTGTACTGCTGTATCAGAGGTCGAAGATCACTGGCAAAGTCACACATATCGGGAAAAATAACTTATAGGACTGCACTTAAACAGGTAAGAAAAAATTCTGCACATGATTCTTTTTTAAGTTTTTGAAACAAAACCTAATAACATATAAATACAATATAATATTAATATTAATATTAATTTCTCTAATTTACTAACTGCAGATTTAAAGGATTTACAGGAAAACAGGTACGACAAATTCTTACTAATATTAAGTTTAAAGCATAATTAAAAAAAAAAAAAGAATTACCTGCCAATGTATTGTCTGTTTGTGCTCTTTTTCGTATGATATCGGTCTTCCTCCTCATATTGTTTACTACCAATGCGCTGCTCTAATTACTGATTTTCGTTATGTGTTTATATTCAGATGTATGCATGAGTGTTTTTTTAATAATATTGTAAACCCTATTACACTTGTCGGCTACGCGGTAATAAATTTATGATGTTAGGGTTAGTTATAGATAATCTTATAGTCACACGGAGAGAGATTTAAAATAAATCTTTTGATAATTGGTAAGATACGAATTATATTTTTATATTTAATAGTTAAAAGATAATCATATAACTTATCTTCTAAATAGAATCTTCGGTTATCAGGATTCTTAAAAATAGAAAATATTTTCTAACAAACGCCCGAGGATTTACCTGCAAAATATAAAGAATTTACTTCTAATTTTAAATATATCGTATCACAAACTTCTCAATAATGAATCTATATGATTAAATGTTAAAACAATATTTTTCAAATCTCTTTTATTAAATTTTCTACAATTATCATGGAGCATAACAATTGAATAATTTTATAAAGTTTAWACAACTTGGATATTAAGAAACACCTATAATTTACAACCTTTCAAAATATTAATATTTTCTTATATTTATACCTGAGATTTTATTGTTCACAAAATCTA
>BMAC01000057.1:1750745-1766948 GCA_014905375.1 Phtheirospermum japonicum | reverse complement strand
CATAATTAGGGCTCAATTTAGTAATAATTACATAATTAGGGTTCAATTTAAGAATAATCACATAATTATGGTTCAATTTAGTAATAATCACATAAGTAGGGTTCAATTTAGGAATAACCACATAATTATGGTTCAATTTAGTAATATGCACCCATTATATTGTATATATATATTGTTCATGCATGGGAGGCCGTGGTGATCGGCCGGGGTTTAAATTTGTTTATATATATTATTGTCATTGGTATTGTTGGTTGTATACAGTCGGATGTTGACGTGGGTTACGTCGCCGGACGGAAGGTGTTGTCCCTCCAATAGCGGGTTTTCAAAAAAATTTTCTAAAAATGTGATAGGGTGTCACGTGATTTTATTTAAGTTTTCAAAATATTTCTCAAAAATGTGACGGTGGTAACTACTTATTTGGAACCTTGGCGAAGTGACGCGATGCATATAGATCACTTGTTTGAGAATTAATATCATATAGAAAAGTTTGAAACTAAGTTTCGAATTATTCCAATATTCCTTAGACCCGTTTGAGATTTAGTATCAAATATAGAGTTTGATACTAAATTTCGAATTGTCCCATTTTTGGACAGTTTGAGAATGTGACTTGTAGTATATATGGTTATCTTATGTGTATGTTTTTTTTTTTAGTTTTGAAATTTCAGTTTTTGCATCTCTCTAATTGTTCTCGGGTGCACTGAAGAATATGTGCACTACGAGAACTGAGTGGAGATGCTGCCAAAATTTTGAATCTAAGAAAAATGCATATTTTAAGATAATACATGAATCAAACCTTTTCGCTTTAAAATAAAAAGATCTTCCGCAAGAGAACGGAGCTATTGTAGGCGATAAGCTGACTCGATTAGAATCACGAGGAATTGCAATCGGCGTCGATAAATGTTTGTTCAACGTTTTTATATTTAAACACACGATCCATTTTCGGGAAGGATTTCTACAACTATGAATTCAAAAATAAGCATGCAATTATTAAAAACCTAATTGAACATTTAACCTAATTGAAAGCATAAGAGACTAAGTGAGAAAACATCATGATTTAAAACTAGCGAGTTGAACGTACTGAAATTACTAAACTAAAACAAGTCAAAGTAACATACAAACTATGAAAACTAAATCAAAAGCAAATTACAAATGCAGAATGCTTATTGTTCATCTAAGATACGCAGCAATCAATCAAACTTCAGCGACGAACGATGACCATAAATGACGATAAACATAGAAACGAGTCTTCGACGTGATCTTCGAACGAAATCTTCAATTCAAATGTGAAATGGGAGGGGCTTGAGTATTTGGACGTATATCAACCTTACCCCTCGAATATCTGATGATTTAAATGAAGAAACCACCGGTATTTATAGATTTCTCCAATAAAAATCGCTCAACTGCAGGTGCGTCGATCGACGCGTGCCGAGCATCGACGTCCACGCGAGCCAGGCTGCTCGCGTCGACCAGGCAGTGCGTCGATCGACGCGTGCATGAATCGACGTGACTACAAATTGCGTCGTATGGTGCGTCGATCGACGGAACTAGGATCGACGCTACTGAAGCTGAGCGTCGACCTAGCGTCGATCGACGCGGGCATCTCCCGGTGTCAACGTGAGCAGGTATAGGCGGCAGGACTCGGACACTGGGTAACCCAGTGTCTGACTGATACCCAGTGTGATCTCAGCACTTTGCTCGTCTAATCTTCGTCGTCTCGAAGCTGAAAGAGAAAATTAAACATAATGAGACTATTACTTATAAAATAAAGAAGAAAAACATAAAATGAAATAAGAAATAGAAATACTAAAAGGAAAAGTAACGAGAACAATAAAAACCTAAAACCCGACAAAACACACAAAATGCAAAGAAAAAACACACGGAAATCACAAACAAATATGTACAAATCAACTCCCCCACACTTAGCTTTTTGCTTGTTGATCGAAGAATTCTTAGCACTCTAAGAAATCTTCTCCGCAATAGTACGGAGTCGATTGTAGAGCGGTAAGATTTTCCCGAGTCGTGTCTCTCGAGGATAGATATAATCGGCAGTCGGTGTTTTTACTCAATCTCTTGTTAAGCTAAATTACACTAATCTAAACTAAGAAAGCATTAATCATTGGTTTAGATTTTTAGTTTTACGCTAAAGCTTGAATTTAAAATGAGACTTTAATTAAAAATAATTTAAATGAAAATAATGAAAATGAGGATTTAGGGTGTTCGGTTCGTCTCCACGATTAATCGGTTTTTGCCGAGAACTTAATCCACGATTCGGGGTTGTCAATCCCAAATTGTCGATCAAGTGTTGGGGTCATCAATCCCAATTTTCAACAAGCTCCGATTAATGGTTCTAAATGAACCTAAACCCTTAACCCATAATTTCCAAACTAATTGCATCAAATACGAATTAAAGCTTGTTTGAGAGTAATCAATTTTAATGACATTAATTAAACCTAATTAAAAACCTTAAATAAATTAGAACTACTAAATTTAAAAAGGCTTGAAATTAAAAGAGAAGACATGGAGGGAGATTAAAAGCATTTGAAATTGAAATTGATTAAAAGCATTAAATTGAAGAGAAAGTCAAATCACCAAAGAGGAAAGCTTCATACATCTTTCAGGAACCCAAGAGTTTGTTTAGACTAAAGAGGTGAAAAGCTTCAAACCAACATCCATGGAGTTTTGAAAGAAAACAAAGGCAAGAGGAATTGAGTTGCAAGAACAACAAGACAAACTAAATCTAACAACATACCCTAAGCAAATTCAACTAACACAACACATCAACATGAACAATAAATCAATAACTAAGCATAAATGTAAAGGGAAAGAAAACTACCAATTTCATTGAATACCAAAAGCTTCAAATCCAAATTACAACCTTCAAAAGCAACCAAATCCTCAATACAACAAAGAGCAACAAGTGAAGGAGATTGTCACCTTCTCCAACACTTGCTAACCTAAACTAACCTAAATAAACTAACTAAACTACACTAAACTAAGGATTTAAGCTAGGGTTTAAATTGCAAGAGAAAGGAAATACTTGGAGGAGATGGAACTAGGTCCAAAACCACCAAGGAGAGGTATTTTTCTTGTGGATAATGGGTGGGAAGTATCTATAGGTCAATCAAGGGCAAAATGATCCTTTTTTCTGCCAAAATCACACATCCTCAGCATTTCAGTCGATCGACTGACAAAAACATGGAATCAGCCATCGATGTCTTCATATGAAATCTAGCCCTTCCTCTTGGCTTTCATTTGGCGTTTGATTTGTGTCATCTGGAAATTCATCCGAGAGTTATGGGCTACGCACCAAAACCTGCCACAAGCGAGGCCACGGCGAACCGTCTCCACTTAAAGATGCTTTTTACCATTCTTAAACTCAGAATTTGGGATTTTTGTAAACACAAGAGTTTTATACATTTCTCTCAACTTTCCAATGATATAAGGTGGAGGCAAATGGCACAAGTGGTTTTGTAGTTATGCTTGCATTACGACAATTGAGACATCCACTGTGCGAATGCATGAGGTGACAATGAAAATGGCCACATTTCTCGTCATTTCCGGTCGATCCTCGCACCAAACACATTTCGTGGATTGACAATGAGTGTCTCGGGTTTGAATCATCTTCCGACCTCATCGTGGGCCCACTTTGACCAATGTTGACCTTCAAAACAAAAACTAATAAAAAAAACTAAGAAAATATAAGAAAAACTACTAAAAACAAAGAAAACACTAAAAAACCTAAAACTAACAAAATAGGCCAAAATGACTCCTAATACCCATAAATGCAAGCAAAACACATGCAAACACAACACAAAAAGGTAACAAAAATACGTACAAGAAAGTACAAATCACTTGTCCTCAAGCAAAATCTAATCTAGACGTAGACAAGGAAAAGCTAATTACCCGATGACTTAATTACTAATGCATCCATATGATTCAAGAAGTTAATGCATTAGATCGACTAAAAAATCAACTAAAAGGACGAAACGATAACGTTGAGATAAGAGATTTAGACTAGCTTCCGAACACCTAAAAGTAACGAGTTGACTTCCATGTACGTCACCCATCCATGCCTCGGCTAAAGTCTAGCTCTGCTCAAACCGCCAAGTCGTCACCCGACTAGCCCAGTTATCAATACACCTCTTTAACAATATAATCTAAGAATTAAGAATCAAAAATAAGAACTCAACTTGTACAAGGTTTTCTCTTCTTGTACTTATTCTTTCTTTTTCTTTCTTTTCTCTTTTTTCTTTTTTCTTTTATATATATATATATATATATATATATATATATATTATTTTATTTTTAAGAGTACCCATAAAGATGAGGTACAACAAAACGAACATAATTTACATCAATTAACAGCAAGAGTTCATTAACTCCATTCTTCCGTTGCTAGGTGCAACTGATAACATCTTTTCAAATTCAACACATGGAGTATTAACGTCTCCAAAATAAAAATAAAAATTACATAAAGTCCTATAGAGGTTAACTGAAAACGGGGCTAGTAAAGAGTATTCGACTATTTGGAACGAAACAAGAATAAAACAGAAGACAAGACACTTCATAGATTAGTTATACTTCATTCCCCACAATTACACTATTACTCGAGCGAAAGTCTAAATATCCTAACCAAAGAATCTAACCACATCACTTCGTCAAGGTTCCAATCAATATCAATACACACAACTCGAATCAACCACAAGCAAGAATAACAAAATTTACTAACCAACCCGTTGGACAAAACCCCCCCACACTTAAACCATACAATGTCCACATTGTATAATACGAAAAATTATGCAAGGTATGGTAAAAGGAAGAGGAAGAGAGACGTCCCTGAATTCGTGCTTGAGGTGAAGAGTTGAGTGTTGCAAAGATGTCCAATGGAGTTGAAAAGTGAAGGGAACCTGAAACAAAAACAAAAAGAACAAAAACACACAAAAATAAATAAGATTAAAAAGCTTGGGTTGCCTCCCAAGAACGCTTGTTTAGCGCCACTCAGCTTGACGTGGTTGCGTCGTCTAAGGCAAAAACGGGTCAGTGAGAGTCACAGTCTCCTTAGCATGATCGATTTCATGATCCTTGAAAATACGGCTTAACACGGTGGCCGTTTACTTGAAAACGTTCATTGGTCTTTTCATTGACCAACTTCACAACTCCATATGGCAATACCTCTTCAACAGAAAATGGACCGCTCCATCGAGATTTGAGTTTTCTGGGAAACAACCGGAGGCGAGAGTTAAAAAACAAAACTTGCATACCGGCTCGAAGATCTTTAGCAATGATATTTTTGTCATGTTGGGCCTTCACCTTCCTTTTGTAAATATCCTCATTATCGTAGGCCTCATCACGTATTTCATCAAGTTCCTCAATTTGAAATCCCCGTGTAGCACCAGCTTGTGTCAAATCATAATTCACTGCACGAATCGCCCAATAAGCTCGGTGCTCCATCTCGACCGGAAGGTGACAAGCCTTGCCATAGACCATCCGATAAGGGATCATCCCTAGAACTGTCTTGTATGCCGTTCGATATGCCCAAAGAGCGTCACTGAGCTTAGCTGACCAATCCTTATGATTCGGCTGAACAGTCTTTTCCAGAATTGCTTTGATTTGTCTATTACTTGTCTCCACTTGGCCCGATGTTTGTGGATGATATGCCATGGCCACTTTGTGTTTCACACCGTATTTTGCCATCAGTTTCTCAAAAGACCAGTTACAATAATGTGCACCCCCATCACTAATGATAGCTCGTGGAAACCCGAACCTACCAAAAATATGCTCTTGAATGAACTTGAGCACGACCTTTGCATCACACGTTCTTGTGGGAACAGCCTCGACCAACTTGGACACATAGTCAATGGCAACAAAAATATATTCATATCCGAATGATGCCGGAAATGGTCCCATAAAATCGATGACCCACACATCGAAAATCTCCACGACTAAATTGCTTGTTTGCGCCATCTCATCACGTTTGCCAATGTTTCCTAGGCGCTGGCATCGATCACATGTCTTAGCGAACTCATGCGCATCTCTAAATAGCCTAGGCCAATAAAACCCGGATTGGAGGACCTTGTAAGCCGTCTTCTGACCTCCAAAATGGCCTCCACACTGCTGATCATGACAAAACGAGAGAATATTCCGTTGTTCCTCCTTGGGGATGCATCGTCGAATAAGTCCATCCTTCCCGAACCGAAAAAGGAATGGGTCATCCCAAAGATAATCCCTGCACTTAGAAAGAAATCTCTTCCTTTCTTGGAAGGATAAWTTGGCACTTACGTGACCACAAGCAAGAAAGTTAACAATATCGGCAAACCATGGAGTGTTATATGAAGAAATAGCATATGTCAACTCATACGGAAAGACATCATTCAAACAACCAAATTCTTTCACTCCCTCTCTATCCAGTCGGGATAAATGGTCCGCAACCACATTTTCACAACCTTTTCAATCCCTTATTTCAACATTAAATTCTTGTAACAAAAGTATCCACCGTATCAAACGCGGCTTACTTTGGGTTTTATTAAAAAGATAGCGAAGAGCCGCACGATCACTATGGACGACCACTTTTGAACCAATAATATAGGCACGAAATTTTTCAAGAGAAAATACCACAACCAAAAGTTCTTTTTCGGTGGTTGTATAGTTCCTTTGAGCCTCGTTTAACATACGACTAGAGTAATAAATGACTCGAAGGAGACTATCCACACGTTGACCCAACACGGCCCCCACGGCATCATTCGACGCATCACACATGATTTCAAAGGGAAGGGACCAGTATGGGGCAACGACCACCGGGGCCGTGGTTAACTTTTTCTTAAGCAAATTGAAAGCATTCAAGCATGATTCATCAAAAACAAACGGAACATCACTACTTAACAAATGACAAAGCGGGCGACTAATTTTGGAAAAATCCTTAATAAATCGTCGGTAGAAGCCCGCATGTCCAAGAAAACTACTAATACCTTTAATGTTCGTGGGAGGTGGCAAACTTTCAATAACATCAACTTTGGCCTTGTCAACCTCCAAACCATTACTCGACACAACATGACCAAGTACAATACCACGTCTAACCATGAAATGAGTTTTTTCCCAACTTAACGTTAAATGACTATCTAGACAACGTTCAATCACTTTAGACAAATTTTCAAGACATGAAGCAAAAGAAGAACCGAAAACTGAAAAATCATCCATGAATACCTCAAGAAAGTCGTCTATCATGTCTGTGAAAATGGAAAGCATGCAGCGTTGGAAAGTCGCCAACGCATTGCAAAGTCCAAAAGGCATTCTCCGGAAAGCAAAGGTCCCAAATGGACAAGTAAACGTCGTCTTCTTTTGATCCTCTGGAGCGATGGCAACTTGATAGTACCCGGAAAACCCATCAAGAAAATAGTAATATTGGTGTCCAGCCAACTTGTCAAGTAATTAGTTGATGAAAGTCAGTGGGAAATGATCCTTCCGTGTAGCGGCATTAAGCTTTCAGAAGTCAATACACATCCGCCATCCCGTAGTCAACCGTGTCGGCACAATCTCCCATTTGTCATTCTCGATTATCGTGATCCCACCCTTCTTCGGCACAACATGGACGGGACTCACCCATTCGCTATCGGGTGCAACGAAGATGATCCCTTTGTCGATCAACTTAAAAATCTCCTTCTTCACAACCTCCATTAGAGTAGGATTTAAACGACGCTGACCTTCTCGAACTGGCTTTGCTCCTTCTTCCAGCACAATATAATGCATGCATGTGGCTGGAATTATCCCTTTAATGTCTCACAAACTCCAACCAATAGCTCCTTGGAATTTTTTAAGAACACCAATTAATGCTTCTTCTTCCGCTTTGGCTAGCTCGGCAAAAATGATCACCGGCTTCTTCTCGCCTTTCTCAAGGAAAACGTACTTGAGATGACTTGGAAGAGGTTTAAGCTCGGATTTCGGCTCAATATCTGGTTTCTTGGTTTCAAGCTCACAAAGGTCAATCACCCCCTCGGAATTAGGCTCAAGCCAATCGTCGTCCTCGGCGAGCCAAGAGTCGTCAGAATGATCGAGAATGTTACGGAAGTTAGAGTCCTCTTCAAACTTGTCTTGCGCAATGAAATCAATGGAATCCACGAATGAACACTTGGCGTTCATGGATGAAGATGGAGTAGCATGAAGATCATGGATAGAAAATGTGACTGATTCATCCAACACGGACAAAGTCATGCTCCCATTCTTCACATCAATCAACGTGTTGGTTGTGGACATGAAGGGTCGACCCAACAAAATCGTATGCTCTCGGTTATCATCTCGAATTTCACCCACGTCTAGAATTATGAAATCAACGGGTACAATAAGGTTCCTAACTTTCACAAGGATGTCCTCGACAATCCCCTTCAGGTACCTTACCGACCGGTCTGCTAATTGAAGTCGCATCTTTGTCGGCTTAAGAGCACCTAAATCAAACTGCTCAAAAATAGACGAAGGCATTAAGTTGATCCCCGCCCCAAGGTCAAGCATACCCCGAGTTTCTTTTCCATTTACCAAAGTGATTTTAAGACAAAAACTCCCGGGATCACTTTCTTTTGGGGGAAGGGGATTTCGTAAGATGACGCTCGCCGCATTTGAAATACAAACTTTGTCATTTTCAGAAAATTTTCTTTTTTTTGATGCCAAGTCTTTGAAAAACTTGACATAAGCGGGAACGTTTCTTATAACATCGAGCAAAGGAAAATTAACATTAACTTTGGAAAGCATGTTATAAAGATCTAGAAATTGCTTATCTTGCTTTTCTCCTCGAAGCCGACTTGGATATGGAATGGGAGGCCAATAAGGACTAGAGGCCTTGTGAAGAGTCTTTGTAGGCTCGATGTCCTTTTAAACATTATCCAGTGTTTTAGGAATGGTCGTCTCCTCGTCTTTTCTCACATTTGGTTTCCTTCCTTCTCCTTTGTTCGGAATTTGTGGACTGGAGGAATACTCATCGGAAGATGCAACATTATTATTCACAACTCGTCCACTCCGAAGCACTGTAACTGCTTGGTCTTGTGAGGATTGAATCGGCAACTTTCCCTGCCCATTCTTTCCTACTTGCTTGGCAAGTTGGCCAAGGGCCGTCTCAAGCTTATCCATCCGCGTGTCATTACGCAGCAAACTTGACTCACTGCATTGCAAATTTGAGTCAGTGCGTTGCATAAACATACGCAAAGTCTCCTCGAGTGTTGGTGAAATGGGTGCTTGAGTCGGTGGTGGTGGAGGCAATGGTACTTGAACTTGCCCCTGCGGATGTGGAGGAAATGGTACTTGACCTTGTCCTTGCGGTTGTGATTGTTGCATTGGTCGAGTTGAGAATGAAAATTGACCATGTCCCCATTGTTGTTGATATGGTTATTGGGGAACAAAGTTATTTTGTGGCCTTTGGTTCAGTATCGGATTCGCCGCATTATTAGGATTCGACCATGAGAAATTTGGATGATCTCTCCACCAATAAGATTTATTGTTGCGTTGGTTAGGGTTTTGATACCCTTGCCCGGCTTGATTTGTTTGATAACCTAGTACATCGAATGCTTGTTCATTGGTTCCTCCAGGCTGCTCGAACGTCGTTTGGCATACATTCGCGCCATGTCCATACACTCCACAAATGCCACACGTTTCCGATGATGGAGGTATGCCTTGAGATAAAAGCGTGTCTTGAGTTTGCAGCGAGGCCACTTGTCTTGTTAACTCGACAAGTATCTGTGTATCATCAGGGGATGAATGTGACATCTCGATTTCATGAACAACTACCTTCCTTGACCGTGAGCTTTTCTGTTGAGAATTATAACTTATTGAGTCGCATATGTCCCAAACTTCTTGAGCGGTTCGTGATCCAATTTCTCCCCCTGCTGAATTGTCCACCATATACTGAAAAGTAAGAATAAGCCCAATCATAAAAGAATTGATTAACGAGCTCGGATGGATAATGATGATGTGGGCATTGTGTTAACAATTCTTCAAAACGTTCCCAAGCTTCATGGAACGTTTCTCCCTCCGTTTGATTGAATGACGTTATCTTGACTCGGAGTTGAGCCGTTGTTTGATTCGAATAATACTTCCCCATGAAGCGATCACACACCATGTCCCAATTCGTAAGAGAATTAGGCTCCAACGACAAAAACCAAGTCTCCGCTTTGTCTTTTAACGTATACATAAAACATCTCATCTTCAACTGATCTTCAAAAAGTACTTGCAATGGAAAGGTTTGAACGACCGAATAAAATTTCCAGATGAACGTTATCGGGTCTTTGTTAAGACGCCTGTGGTAAGTAGGCAAAAGATTGAAATGAATGGCCTTGAGTTCATAATCTCGGGTCGCATGGCCTAGGCAAATGCATGATGTAGATGGTCCAATTACGGGCCGAGCGAATTCACGCATACGAGCCGGCTGAGGCTCATGTTGACGAAACGGCCTATTAAACGGCACATACGGGCCTCGAGGATGATATTGTTGTTGTTGATTAAACTGCTGTTGATGAAAGAAATAAGACACTTGTTGCTGATTCAGATGTAAGCCTTGATTGTTAACTTGTTGATTGAAATGATCTTGATTGAACGGTGGTGGATTTGGTATATTGTGCTGTTCATTTTGAGGTTCATGTTGGTTTGGCTCTACAGGGTTTGATCCGGATGAATCCATCGATGTTTCCGCTATCGATGAGAGTCTTGCTCGATTTACCCGGTGAATGTTGTCGATCAAAGGTACTACTTCTCCACCAAAAGACCTACGTCCTTGCATCCACTAACAAACAAGTTAAAACAATCGAGACAAAAGGACACAACAAAATGAACTAAACAAAATATAAACTAACAAACATTTTTGGACAGCCTTTGTCAATTCCCCAGCAACGGCGCCAAATTTTGAATCAAACTTTTTCGCTTTAAAATAAAAAGCTCGTCTGCAAGAGAACGAAGCTATTGTAGGCGATAAGATGACTCGAGTCGAATCACGAGGAATTACAATCGGCGTCGATAAATGTTTGTTCAATGTTTTTATATTTAAACACACGATCCGTTTTCGAGAAGGATTTCTACAACTACGAATTCAAAAATAAGCATGCAATTACTAAAAACCTAATTGAACATTTAACCTAATTGAAAGCATAAGAGACTAAGTGAGAAAACATCATGATTTAAAACTAGCAAATTGAACGTACTGGAATTACTAAACTAAAACAAGTCAAAGTAACATACAAACTATGAAAACTAAATCAAAAACAAATTACAAATGCAGAATACTTATTGTTCATCTAAGATATGCAAAAATCAATCAAACTTCAGCGACGAATGATGACCATAAATGACGATAAACAGAGAAACGAGTCTTCGACGTTATCTTCGAACGAAATCTTCAATTCAAATGTGAAATGGGAAGGGGCTTGAGTATCTGGATGTATATCAACTTTACCCCTTGGATATCTGATGATTTAAATGAAGAAACCACCAGTATTTATAGATTTCTCCAACAAAAACCGCTCAACCACAGGTGCGTCGATCGACGCGTGCCGAGCGTCGACGTCGATGCAAGCCAGGTTGCTCGCGTCGACCAGGAAGTACGTCGATTGACGTGTGCGTGAATCGACAATTCTTCAAGTTGCGTCGTATGGTGCGTTGATCGACGGAACTAGGATCGACGCTACTGAAGCTGAGCGTCGACCTAGCGCCGATCGACGCGGGCATCTTCTGGTGTCAACGTGAGCAGGTATAGGCGGCAGGACTCGGACATTGGGTAACCCAGTGTCTGACTGGTACCCAGTGTGATCTCAGCACTTTGCTCGTTTAATCTTCGTCGTCTCGAAGCTGAAATAGAATACTAAACATAATGAGATTATTACTTATAAAATAAAGAAGAAAAACATAAAATGAAATAAGAATGAGAAATACTAAAAAGAAAAGAAACAAGAACAATATAAACCTAAAACCTGACAAAACACACAAAATGCAAAGAAAAAACACACGAAAGTCACATACAAATATGTACAAATCAATACATACTACTAAATGTCATGTTCTTGAATGGGATAGAAGTATTACCAATTATAACTCGAATTACTCATTCTTCTCGTAATTCTGCCAAAATTTTGCCACCTTCTTTAATTCTAGAACACGCTTAATACTCAAAAATCTTAGGATGGTAAATGATCGTAGTTGGATGTATAAACGGAATATTTCCAGATTTCTAGAACACGCTTAACACTCAAAAAATCTGACAACCGTATAATGTTAGGATGAGTTCCGATCGTAGTTGGATGTACGAGCGAATACATGACGACTATTTATCCTCAAAATTCACAGATGGACTTGAGAGTTTTATTAAATTTGCGCAAGCAATTTCCGCTCATAAGGACGGACAGAAACTGAAATGTCCTTGTAATCGTAGCAGATGTAGAAATAAAATCTAGTTGGACGTCGATGAGATTAAGTACCACTTGGCAAAAAATGGGTTCATGCCGAACTACTATAGATGGATTTACCACGGAGAAACGTGGCTCGCCACCTCTGGACCCCATCACGATTTTCATGCTAGAGGATCCTCTTACATCCCTTCTGAAGAATCATCAAACGCGTACATTAATATGGTTCAAGATGCAGCTGGTCCCGATTTTGACGTGGTGTCCGATGTGGAAGAGTCGCCGAATGCTGAGGCTCAAAAATTCTACGACATGTTGAAAGCTGGAAATCAGCCATTGTATCCGGGACATACTCAGTTGTCATTAGTTTCCCGTCTCATGAATTTAAAATCAGAGAATCACATGTCTCAAAAGTGTTATGATCAATTGAGTGAATTAATCAAGGAGATTGTACCGAAAGACAATCTCGTACCCGATAACTTCTACAACAGTAAGAAGTTGTTAAGGGGTATGGGCTTACCGGTCAAGAAGATAGACTGCTGCAAGAATAATTGTATGATCTACTGGGGAGACGATTCTTATTTTATACAAGTTGCAAATTCTGCAATGAACCTCGGTTTAAACCTGTTCCTCATGGAAAAACAAAATGACAGAAGGCTCGTGTCGCGTACAAGAAGATGTACTATTTTCTATTAACTCCTCGTCTACAGAGGTTGTACACATCTAATGCCACATCGAAAGATATGAAATGGCATGCTGAACATGTGGTTGAAGACAATGTTATGCGCCACCCATTCGACTCAGAAGCTTGGAACATTTCAACGAGACTAATCCAAGCTTTGCGGCTGAAAGTCGAAATGTGATATTGGGTCTTTGTACAAATGGTTTTCAACCATTTGGAAGCTTTGGAGAAAAATACTCTTGTCACACCCTACAACTTGCCTCCTTGGATGTGCATGAAAGAACATTTCATGTTCATGAGAGTTCTTGTACCAGGGCCAAAGAATCCAAAAGACAAACTTGATGTGTTTCTGCAACCCCTAATCGCTGAATTGAATCAGTTGTGGACGGTTGGGGCTCCCTCATACGATATATCTAAGAAACAAAATTTTCAATTGCGAGCAGCCCTTATGTGGACAATCAGCGGTTTCCCTGCGTATTTTATGTTGTCCGGATGGAGTACGGCCGGTCAAAAAGCTTGTCCTTACTGTATGAAATGGTCAGACGCCTTCACTCTTAAGTGCAGTGGGAAGCAATCGTGGTTCAACAATCACCGAAAATTCCTTGAGCATGATCACCGTTTTCGAAAAGATAAACGACGATTTTGAAAAAGAAGATCTGTTGAGACTCCACAGCCGGAAGTGCGCTCAGGGATAGAAGTTTTGGCAGAAATAGAAAGATTGGGGCTTCTGAAAGTCACTGAACTGGATGCAGCACTCGTTAACACGCAAATATCCCGAACGTATGGTTGGAGAAAATGAAGCATTTTTTGGGATCTGCCATATTGGAGACAAATCTAATTCGTCACAATTTAGATGTTATGCACATCGAGAAGAATTTGTTTGACAATGTTTTCAATACGGTGATGAATATCAAAGGGAAGACCAAGGACACGCGTAAATATAGGGAAGAGTTGAATGAGTATTATAATCGCCCAGAGTTGGCACTAGATGGGTCAGGAAAGTGTCCTAAATCCTGTTACACACTTGATAAGCCGTCGAAAGCTGCCGTTTGCAATTGGGTGAAATCTCTTCGATTTCCAGATGGGCACGCATCAAATTTGAGGCGTTGCGTCGACAAGAAGGAATCTCATCTGATCGGGATGAAGAGTCATGATTGTCATGTACTCATGCAGAGGTTGATACCAATAGCCTTTCGTGAACTGCTTCCTCCGAACGTGTGGAAGGCTCTAACCAAATTGAGTTTGTTTTTCAAGGATCTCATATCAATAATCATTCGCACCGAAGATATAAGTCGACTTGAGCGTGACATTCTGTTAATATTGTGCCAACTAGAACTGATCTTCCCTCCAAGTTTTTTTGACTCGATGGAGCATCTACCCATTCATCTTGCGTATGAAGCGAGATTTGCTGGCCCAGTACAGTATAGATGGATGTACCCGTTCGAGAGGTATCTTCGCAAACTAAAGAACAACATGACAAATAAGGCGAGTGTTGAAGGGTCGATAGCAAACGCATATCTGGTCGACGAGGCATCAAATTTTAGTTCGTACTATTTTGAAGATCACGTTTCAACTAAAAGAAAAAATTTGCCTAGAAATGACGACGGTCAGAATTGTGTGGATACGGTGATGAAATTCCCTCGGTGTTTAAGAAATGTGGAGAGACGTCTGGTACAAAGGGAAAAAGATTTCTAAGCGAAAAAGAATACAACGCCACAAGGATATACATGTTGCTAAATTGTGTGGAGGTCGAAGAATATGTTAGGTATGAATACTCATTCCAATTTATAATGTCAATTTATAGATATATATAAATATACTAATACTTTTTTCCTCAATTGTGTAACGTTATATGTAGTATTTACACGAAGAGCATTCAACGTCTCCACCCAAACATTAATGATGATCGGATCAACGAACAATTGGAATTTAATTTGCCAATTGGTTCAAACATTATGTAAGACGTTCGATACCGAGATTCATATCATATAATTATGGTATCTATTTATATAATATATTCCCAAAATTAAAAATAATTTGTCAATGTCATAGGCTAGAGATCGTTCGAACAATGTGATCGACGAGAACATTATGAGTCTAGCTGAGGGTCCATCAAGATGTGTGAAAACGTATACCAGATGTAAGATAAATTATTATAGATTTCACACATTGGAGCACGGATCTAACAAAGCAACATCGAGCAGTGGAGTATGTATTAAAGGGTCAACTATTAGGGCAACCGAATATGATTATTACAATCGTCTCATAGAAATTGTGCAGCTCGAATACACCGGCCGAATGGAGAAAAACACACTATTGTTCAATTGCGAATGGTTTGATCCAACAACTGCAGGCACAAAAGTCCATCAAATTATAATATTGTCAATATCAATCATAAGCGTAGGTTCAACCGATATGAACCTTTTGTACTTGCTTCCCAAGTTGCACAAGTATACTATTGTGCATACCCAAGTTTGAGACGAGACAAATTGGACTGGTGGGCAACGTGTAAAATCAAGGCGAGATCAAATGTTGAGTTTATCGAGCCTCTACCAGAATAATCATCTCAAGAGGAATCTATAGATACACGCAGTCCGATTCAACTCGACGATGTCGATTTTCAGTTGCACGACCTCAATGATAATTACATGGAGGAACTTGGTAATAACGAGACAAATGATGACACAGAAGAAGAGTTACTTACCGATCAAGATACGGATGAAGATGAGTTTGGTGATACATTTAATAGTGAAAGTGATTAGTTTGGTTGAAATATATGTAATTTATTCTTATTGTAAAACACACTTTTTTTTATAACTTCTTTTTTAATTTGGATTTATTAATACATTTGGTGTATAATATACACTGGTATTTTGTAAAATGCTCGTATTATTATCTAATAACTTTATCAGATCCCTTTGCGTCGAGGATCCGGTAGCGTGGGTCGATCAGATATGGGGTCGGCTAATCGTTTAGCTGATTTCGACACCGACTACATGGGTCTCGGTCCTGATCATCCAGCGATGCAGACCCTGACGCAGACCCCAACGCTGACGTCGCATACACCATCACAGACCCCGTCCGACGCGGGTACATCACAGACCCGACGAAGTTGGTCCCACCGCAGAGGGGTATGGTTCAGGTTTATATTGCAGG
>BMAC01000057.1:1723423-1738047 GCA_014905375.1 Phtheirospermum japonicum | reverse complement strand
GTCGTTGCTTTCTTTGGGTCGGAATATTTCTATTTGACCCATCTTTAATCAAATGCTCGATCCACGTATAGACCCAGATCCGACCACACGGTCCTTATATTCTCATATGGTCTTCTAGATCAGGTCAACCATCAACATTTTGTAAATTATAACAATTAATTAATACAAAGGAAACGGAAAATTTAAGCATGCAGTGGAAATATCTAATGTTACCCCTTCACTTCTGTATTCTATCTCACAATTGAAAATATACCAACATTTATTTAATACAAACTAATTTAACTGAAGCGTTGATATATATTTGGTATTTGGACCTACAAGAGGAATGTAATCGTGAGAGTATACCATGTACCCAGGTGCACCCTGTAATTTAATTTATCATCGCATAGAACTGACATATATCATCACATATAACTAGTACATATCATCACATATAAATGATACATATCATCACAAATAATTGAAATTCTAAATCTTAAATTCTAAAATTAAAAAAATAAAGGAGCGGCGTGCGCAGGCGTGCGCAGGCGGCCCTTGGCTTGCGTCAAGGCGTGAGTCAAGGTTCTCGGGCGCGGGTTGGCACGTCCAGGCACGTCTTAGCGACCATTCCAGAATGTTTTGGCATTTTGGAGCTAGTTCGTGGCGTTGATTTTGACGCATCCTGGCACGTCTTAGCGTGCCAGACTCGCTTTGGCTCGAGTCAAGGTTAGGATAATGGCCAATTTACCTTCTTTTTCGCTTTCTTGCCACCCATAACTTCAAATCTAACAATAATCACACCCATCCACAAATTAATTGAACCCATTTGACCAAGTTAAGTATAAAATAAAAAAAACTCTATAATATATCAAGAAAATAACCTAATAACCTAACGAAACTCCACTCAATTCCACTATAAACAACACTAAACTCTAATTAAAATACGAGAAAAACACTACAATTATATGCAAAATAACCACCCCACATATATCGGTCTATTCGTCCTCGAACAACGAAAAGAATCGAGAATGTACATGCAATGAACATTATGAAAAAAGAAAAATCCTTGTGCCTACCCTTATTAAAGTGATAAAATGTTGATGAGCATTGCTCCTATTACCCTTTCTCAAATGAAAACAAAATTGATGACTTCCTCACAAATGGAATTTTGAGGGTGTTCGCTCAATTCACTCAAGTATTTATATATATATATATGGGACGTGTATACGCTCAAATAGGACAATACATGCACCTTGTCAAAATTTCACAAATTGAAAACTCAAAATCACCCATTGTACATGACCAAACAAGAATCGAAATAGGTCTTTATTTCGGGTTGTAATGTTAGCTATTTGGTCAGGTATGGAATATATGGATATAGTGGCTAGCACACGATCAAACGTGATCAATAACACACAAAACCCTAACTTCTAGAACTCGAATTTTATGATCGCTTCATCCTTCCCAAATTACCAAACTTTCATTCAAAACCCTTTCTTACACACATACGTTTTTCTGACTTTTATTTCACAATACTTAAAAGCTTTTTGAATCCGCTTCTTTTTACTAAACTTAGCCTTTTTAAACATTAGGTTTTTTACTTAAACACACACTTTATCACTTTTCATGATTTGTGTTGGAGTTTATTGTTATTCTCCTTTTTATTTATTTTTATTTAATATATATCAGAGACTCAAAACCCAAAATTGATTTCCCACACATTTCCAGTCAACTAACAACCTTCACTCTCACCTCACAATTTATGAAGATATAAGAGCTAAAACCGAGCTCGACTAACAAGTGGGCTCATTTGGGGTATTTAAGTAGCTTATATATTTAGATATGGCCGGAATATAGGTGATATATGTGCCTCGAGGTCATTTCCAAATTCAATCATGTAGGAGCAAAATCAAGCCTCCTCAATGCAATTTCCATAAAAATGCAAGCAAAATCGATAATTCACACAAGGCTACTCACTAGTTTGCACCGGGTTTTGGAAGACAAAATCAAACTCCTTACACAAGAGGGCATATACATGTAAAAATACGACAAGTAAACTACTCAAACTTCTAAGCATGTGGTGATTGCTCAACAATGTAATAAACTCACACAAGACACAAAAAACGACTCAACCATATAAATGCGGAATTAGTAAGCATCACTTCGCCAAGAATGCGTCATTTCGCCAAGGTTCGAGTTAAGAAAGACAATTCATGCTTTGTAAAACCAGGACCCTAACCACCTACCCACCCCACACTTAAACCATGTAATACCCTCATTGCATTTTAATGAAAAACAAGTAAAAAGGAGGGTGAGATAGAAACTTCCTTAACCGAGCGAGTCTTGGGTCGAGCTCGGTGGGGTCCACTTAAGCATCCAAGCAATCCAAGCAAAAACCGAGCATGAATTATTTGCCCCGGCTCTACAATCATTACTAACTTATCAAATCGACCAAAGTTGGAGTCAGAAAACAAAACACTATAAAATAAAATCACACAAAAATAAAAAACACAAGAAAATATGCACATGAATCAAAACAAAAAAACAAGGGCTACAAAAGAACCAAAAGACAACACAATTTTTTTTAATTTTTTAAATTTTTGAATGTTTTTGGATTTTTATAAAATAAGAAAGTAAGAAAGAAAGAAATGTAAAAATAAAAGAAATAACCGAAAAGAACATGGGTTGCCTCCCAAGAAGCGCTTGTTTTACGTCATTAGCTTGACGAACTCCCTTCTTGATCATGGAGAAGTTGAGACGGGAGGATCCAATAAAGCAAGAACTTCCTTGTCGGGTGGAAAGAGAAAACCATGACGATAGTGCTTGACCCGATGGCCATTGACTTGGAATCGTTCTTGAGTCTTAGGGTCGATTAAGGTCACCGCCCCACTTGGATTAACTTCTTCAATTGTATAGGGACCCACCCACTTAGATCTCAATTTGCCGAGATATAAGGCCAAACGGGAGTTGTAGAGCAAGACAGGCATACCAACCTCATGAACTTTTGGGACTATCCTCTTGTCATGGATTTGCTTTGTCATTTCTTTGTAGATATGCACATTTTGAACGTTTCGAGACTCGTCTAACTCCTCCACTTGCAACATTCTCTTTAGACCGGCCTCCTTCAAATCCATATTTGTGGCTTTGATCGCCCAAAAAGCTTCATGCTCAAACTCAACCGGTTTGCTCTCCTCTTCTTCTCGATTCAAATTGGAAAAGATAATAACCAGTTTGCCATACTCTTCTTCCAAATAGACATACTTGAGGTGAGATGGAAGAGGCTTAAACTCGGGCTTGTGCCTCCTCTCGACCTCATTAAGGATTAATTCGAGCAATTCAATGATCTCCTCAAGATAATCTTCAAGCTTCTCAATGGGTTTCATTTCCAACCTATCATCAATAGCCTCCACCTCCCCCTCTAAAATTTTGTCGTTACCCCCATACAATCCTTTGGAACATTGAAACACAGTTGAGTCGTCATTACGAACAAAGACCTCATTTCCCTCACTACAACTTTCAACACAAACTCCCGGGCTAAACTTATCCTCATTGCCCTCTTCATCCATATAAACTTGTTCATCAAACTCTTAAATCACGTCAACATGACGCATAAAAGATGCTTGATGGAATAGATGACAAGTTAGACATAGAAAACGTGACCGTTTCACCCACTACGGACAAAGTGAGATTTTTCTTCCCAACGTCTATCAAATATTGAGTTGTATCCATGAACGGGACCTAGCAAGATAGTTTGTTCGGCGCCATCATTCTTCACCATACCAAAATCTAACACCACAAAATTTACCGGAACTACAATCCCTCCAACTTATATAAGAACATCCTTAACCATCTCCTTTGGGTATCTAATTGACCAATCGGCCAATTGTAAGCAAATGCGTGTCTCTTGTAAAGAAGAAATTTCCAATTGTTCGTATATCAAAAATGGCATCGAATTAATACCTGCCCCGGAATCAAGCATACCCGTAGTGACCTTACCATTCCCAAGTGTGATATTAATACTAAACGAGCCGGGATCCGCCTTCTTAAGAGCCAAGAGAGAAACTTGCCTCCTTAGATAGATAAACTCTCTCATTTGTAGCACTCACAAGCTTCATGGAGGAAATCTTCTTGAAGAACTTGGAATAAGCGGGCATATCCCGGATGGCGAAGGAAGAGTGATATTTACGTTGGACAATAAATCATAGAGCCTTTGAAATTGATCATCCTTCTTAGAATTCTGTAGTTAAATGGATAGGGCATAGGGGCCTTAGAAGTTGGTGGCTTGTAGGCGTTCGAAGACTTGTGTAGGAAGGATCGTGGCCGCATGAGCTTGCGAAGGTTGGCTTGGCAATCTGCCTTTCTCATGAGCTTATTTTAGCATATTCACATCACTTGCTAATCGCCCCATTTTAGTATTTATCCCATTTGTCGTAGCCTCAAGAGCATTGAACTTAGCATCAAAATAAGCCAACATAATGGAAAATGATTGTATTTATTGCATAATGTCCAAGAGGTTCGGATCGGAAGGTGGAGTAGGAGCATTCATCGGAATAGGCGGACGATACGGACCCGCATGAGGATTAACATTCACATTTGTATTGGCATAACTAAAATTTGGATGCATGTGGTTGCTAGGATGATAAGGAGGATTATGATTCGGCAGACGAGAAAAAGAAGGACTAGCAAAACCGGTTCCCGTTTGAACCCTTGAAACCCACACACTTCTTCCGATTGAGGCATATGCATATAGAAAGAGGGATTTTATGAACAAGACGCGGTATCATGACCAACTATTCCACATGAAGCACACGGAGGATCTGGGCTTGGGTTAGATAACTTAGCAACAATATCAAACACCACAGCAACAATATCAGCAAGCGCCGCAACCACAGTACCACCAAGCACTGCAACCACAATACCAACAAGCATCGCAACCACAGTACCAGCAAGCACCGCAGCAACAATACCAGCAAGTACCACAACAGCAGCAAATGCCGCTTCCAATCAACCCCGACGACAAACTAAGATTATGGCGTCAACAACTAGAGCATGGGACTCTATGAAATCGGGAGGAAACACTTCGTACAATCGAGGAAGGCAAGCGGATGAGGAAGCAACTGGAGAAGTTGGAGATGATGATAGGTCAACTCTCGACTTCTATGGCAAAGACGGCAGGTGATCCGGGGAAGCTACCCATCCAACCCGAACAATCAATGGCGGTACATGTGTTACGTGGAGGGAAGCAAGTTGATAATGGAATACGAGGAGTCGAGGGTGAAGATTCCGCAGATGAGCCAAGTGTGGGTGGTAGAGATAAAGGAGAATCTAGTCCAAGCGGTGAGAAAGGAACGGTGGGAAGAATTCACAAATCACGTAACCCATATGTTCCATGCTCACTGATTGGGGCTTTTCATCCAAAACACACCGAAACAACTCAAAAGAACGCAGTTGACAACATCTCCGATCGGACTACACAAACGACCGATCGAACTGGAGAACGGGAGAGTCTTTCCGATCAAAATGATCTAGGGTGAGACCGGAATAAAGAATAGTGTACATTCTCCGATCGAAATGAACTAGATCCGATCGGAGTGGAGGACAGGCGGTTTCGACCGATCGGTTGAGTAAGCCTGACCGACCGGACAAGAAGGCTGATGAAGAACAAAGACCACAACGAGTAATAAGGGACGCCGTACCATTTCCTAATTGCCTCAAACTAGCAAGGGAGAGCAAAAAGTTCATGGAACTTTACAATATGCTGAAAGATGTGAACGTGAACCTCCCACTATTTGACGTGATTAAGGCTATGCCCGCCTGCGTCAAGTTTTTCAAGGAACATGCGACCAAAGAGAGGAAAATGGAAGGAAATGAATGAATGTTATTATCCAAGGAAGTGATCTCAATATTTTACCAAGCGTTACCACCAAACGCAAAGGACCCACGGAGTTTCTGCATTACGATAACCCTTGGAGATGGGCAAAAAGCACGTGGAATGCTCGATTTAGGAGCGGGGATCAATTTGATGCCCTATGCCTTATACAAGAAATACAACCTTGGAGGAATGAATCCAATGAGCTTATGGCTTCAATTGGAAGATCGTTCATTAAGATATCCTTTGGGAGTGGTCGAGGACGTTCTAGTGGAGGTTGGGTCATTGGTAGTCCCTGTGGACTTTGTCATACTGGATGTTGGGGAAGTGGACGAAACAAGAAAAGAGCATACCATCCTCTTGGGTAGACCTTTCATGGAAACATCACACACTTCAATCAATGTTGGACAGGGAAAAATGATACTCTCCGTGTTTGGTGAATCAGTGACGTTCTCCCTCAAGGATATTCAGAAAATTCCATCACCTATGATTGGTCCCGATTGCTCTTACCTCGACTCGGTGGACCAGTACGTGAGCGAATTATTTGGTGTTGTACCTATAGAGAACGAGGGCGTCAAGGACGATGAGTTTGATTCGAACGCGAAGGGGGTGTCACCCTTTTCGAAATTAATGAGGAGCCCATGATCGAGCCGCCCATTGGACCCACTTTGGAGCAGAAAATAGAGCTGAAATCGCTTCTGAGCCATCTCAAATACGTGTTTCTCGAGTCCAACGAAAGGAAACTTGTAATCATCTTTGCGGAATTAGCGGAGCATGAAGAAAGAGAGCTGATCGAGGTTCTCAAGAAATACAAGCAAGCGATAGGATGGAGTATCAGTGACATCAAGGGGATAAGTCCAGTCACGTTCATGTATCGGATCGATCTAAAAGAAAGAGTCAAACCGGTACGAGAGGGGCAGAGACGTTTGAACCCTACGCTTAAAGAGGTAGTCAAGAAGGAGATCTTCAAGCTAATCGACGAAGGGATTATATATGCCGTCTCCGATAACGAGTGGGTTAGCCCAGTGCACGTTGTTCCCAAGAAACGAGGCACCACAATATTGGAAAATGAAAAGGGGGAAATCGTCCCAACACGCTTAACCACCGGGTGGCGCATGTGCATTGACTATCGGAAGCTCAATGCAGCGACGAGGAAAGACCACTTTCCACTCCCGTTCATGGACCAATTACTCGACAAGCTAGCAGGGCATGAATACTATTGCTTTCTGGATGGCTTTTCTGGTTACTACCAAATTGCGATAGCCCCGGAGGATCAGAAGAAGACCACATTCACATGCCCCTTTGGCACATTTGCCTACCGGAGAATGCCCTTTGGTTTGTGCAATGCCCTAATGACTTTTCAGAGATGTATGATTTCTATCTTCACCGAGTTGATCGACGACTTCCTCGAAGTCTTCATGGACGACTTCTCGGTATTTTGCTCTTCTTTATCTCATTATTTGAAAATTTTGACAAAAGTACTTGAACGTTGTGTCGAGTCATATTTAACTTTGAGTTGGGAGAAGTCCAATTTTATGGTGAAAAGCGGGATTGTGTTGGGACATGTGGTGTTGAGTAAGGGGTTGGAAGTTGATAAAGCTAAAATCAATGTCATTGAAATTCTTCCACCCCCTAAGGATGTCAAAGGAGTTAGGAGCTTTTTGGGGCATGCGGGTTTTTACAGACGTTCCATAAAAGATTTTTCAAAAATTTGTCGCCCGTTATGTAAACTGCTTGGGAAAGATGTGCCCTTTGAGTTTGATGGTGAGTGTCTTAATGCTTTTAACATCTTGAAAGAAAAATTGACACAAGCACCGGTTGTAGTTGCACCTGATTGGTCTCTTCCTTTCGAAATAATGTGTGACGCTTCTAACGAAGCAGTCGGGGCAGTTTTGGGACAACGAGTGGATAAAATGTTGAGGGTCATTTACTATGCTAATTATATGCTAAATAACGCCCAACGTAATTACACCACTACAGAATGTGAACTATTTGCAGTTGTGTTCTCATTAGATAAGTTCCGCTCTTACATCATTGGTTTCAAGGTCATTGTGCACACTGATCATGCAGCGCTTCGTCATTTATTCGCCAAAATACAAAGTAAGCCTAGATTGATTCGTTGGATTCTTCTCTTAAAAGAATTCGACGTTGAAATTAAGGATAGGAAAGGGAGCAAAAATGTGGTTCTGATCACCTGTCCCGTATGCTAGTGGAAGGAGAGCCGAATAAAATCGAGTTTGTAGATGATGTGTTCCCTTATGAAAGTGCAAATGCCATCGAAGAAATCAACGAACCTTGGTATGCTTATTTTGTTAATTTCCTTGCTTGTAAGATTATCCCTAACCATCTTTCTTCGCAAGAAAGAAAGAGATTTTTGTTTAAATGCAGGAGTTTCTTTTGGGACGATCCTTATCTTTACAAGCGTTGCAAGGATGGGCTTTTTCGGAGATGCATACCGGACGAAGAGAAGACTGATGTGTTAAGATTTTTCCATGATGAGGGAGGGCATTTTGGAAGCCAGAAAATAGCCTTCAAGGTCCTCCAAGCCGGATTTTACTTGGCCTTACTATTCGCCGATGCACACCAATATTTCAAAACATGCGATAGATGACAGCGGTCGGGGACGATAGGAAGGAAGGAAGAGATGCCCTTAGTACCCAATCAAGTGATCGAGATATTCGACATATGGAGCATCAATTTTATGGGTCCTTTTCCGAGGAGTGGAGAGTATGAGTACATACTCGTAGGGGTCGATTATGTATCGAAATGTGTGGAGGTAATTCCCACAAGGAAAGCTAACTCAGAGATCATTCTCAAATTAATCCAAGAGAACATCTTCAGCCGATTCGGAGTGCCGAGAGCAATCATAAGCGACGGGGGTAGCCATTTCTGCAATAGAGCTTTTAATCGACTGATGAGTAAGTATGGAGTGCATCACAAGGTGGCAACCCCTTACCACCCACAAACCTCGGGGCAAGTAGAGACGAGCAACAGGCAAATCAAGGCTATTTTAGAAAAAAACGGTTAAACCAAACTGAAAAGACTGGGCAGCAAAGCTGATTGATGCACTGTGGGCTTACCGTACAGCCCACAAAATGGTGTTGGGCATGAGACCATTTCGGTTGGTTTATGGAAAAGCTTGTCACCTCCCCGTAGAGTTGGAGCATTGAGCGGAATGGGAAATTCGTACGTTGAATCTTGATTTAAACGAGGCAGGGGAATATCAGAAACTTGAGATGAGTGAATTGGAGGAGATTCGGAACGAGTCATACGAGATGGCGTGGGCGAGAAAATGAAAAATGAAGGAAGCACATGACAAGAAACTCGTCCACAAAAGCTTGGAAGTCGGTAAGTTAGCCTTTCTCTTTAACTCTCGCTTCAAACTCTTCCCAGGAAAATTGAGATCGAAGTGGAGCGGTCCATTTTTGATCACCAATATCAACGAGCTTGGGGCCATAACCTTGTTTGATGAGAAGAGCAACTCTACCTTCCAAGTCCACGGCCACCGAGTGAAGTTATATCACGGGGGACCAATTTCTCAAAAAGATCATTAAGTAGTGATACTCAACGATTCCCCTCGAGAAACTTAAAACTCAAGTGAGGTACCGTCAAGCATAAGACGTTAAACGTTGCAATTCTTGGGAGGTAACCCAAGCTCTTCTTTTCTATTTTCATCTTTCTTTCACTTTCTATATGTATATATATGTGTATATCCGTCGGTTAGAATATTTGGCAGGTTCCCCAGCAAGTTCCGAAGCAAAATACGACTTTCCAAGACCGACCGATCGGTGACCTACAGGCAACCGGTCGGACTACTCCATGTTGTGGTGTCCGATCGGAAGAGTAATGTCACCGATCGGACTATGGGTGCGAGAGCCTATTTTTGGAAGGGATATTACCATACAGGAGAAACCAATTGGGTAAGATATTCTGGCAACATCTTCTGAGGTAAGAGGATCTCTAATTGTGGGGTTGATTTTTTATTAGGTTAAGTAAATATTTTCTTTCGCCCCCCTCTCGATCTTATTTGATTTTGTAAATCCTTCTTTTCCTCCACTCTCAACCCTATATAAACCCACCTCAAGCCATTAACCTCCACACCAATTCCTCTTCTCATCTTTCATTTTTCCAAGTATTGTCCGGCATCCAACACCATGAATCATCATAACAACACTGCTTATGGTTGGGTGATGAGGAAGAAATACGAGGACACTGGGGAAAAGTTGGAAGAAGAGTTGGAGGAGTATCCTCAGAAGATCCACAAATTGCAAACCGATCTCCACAAATTTCTTACCGAGGAGGTCGCTCTGACTAAAAACACCGAGCGCCTTCTCAACATTCTAGACGATGCGGATGACGAGATCATACGACTGAAGGATAGGATTATTGACCTTGAAGAGCAGGTGGAAGAACTTCACGAACTAGTATTCGGACCTAAGTAGTCATTAAACCGTTTAGGGAAATTAAATAATGATGTGATGTTCTTGTTATCAATATAACGAGCATTGTGCTCGATAATTAAATAAATGTCTTCTGGATTGACTTGTTCGTACCTAATTATCGTTGTGAATTTTTGCACGGCACCATATTAATTATTATAGTAATAATAATTAATATATATATTTATATCATATATAAAAAAAATCGAAGAACAGTGCAGACCGGTCGGTCAAGGACCTCGACCAATTGCACAAAGCCTACTGGGCTTCAGTCCGATCGGACCATGGCACTGACCGATCGACGACTGCGCAGTTTATAAAACAGCAGTCGGCCCATTCGCAGATTTTGCCCTAAACACTCCAATTTTTTATCCTTTGTAGAGCAAACTCACGATTTCAAACGACACAACTTCACTAACAAGAATTCGAGAACAACTATGCGTCCGATCGGAGACAAAACATACCCAACTACATTCGTCCGGAGAATTTGGGGAATTAATCACAATTCCTTCACATCGCACCAAACTTTACCAACGCTTCCAAACACGGAAAACTCAAGGTATAATGGCTGAAACTCAAGCTTATTGAATTGTTTAGGGCATTGATTTGTAGATTTTGTGGTGATTGGAGTTGGGGGTTGTTCAAATTGAACCTGAATTGGTTGGGTTTTTGAGACGCACAGTAGGTGTTCGATAAAATTACTGTGAGAACTTTGTTTGCTTCTTGTGATTTTATGAACCCGCTATGGCATCTGGTTCTCGCCCGATACGTGTAAAAGCTTCAAGCACGGGGCCAAGCAACACCCGGGGAGGGCTAGCTCCTTTCAACCTTACGGACGATTGTGAGGATACGTTCTACAAGTCTCTCGTTAAGCGGGATGTCTATCACCCCCGTTTCATCAATATCGAATTCTGGGAGGAGAAGGTTACGATCGGCGATAAGACAGCCGAAAAATTCATCAAGGGACTCACGGCTCTCGACCTAATGAAATGGGCTGGGGTGAATCAACCGGGCTATCGCACCCTTATGCTTGAGTTTTTCACGACATTCGAAGCACTCTCCGATGGGTCCTTCAAGTGTCGTCTCCACAACCGAACACTCCACACCGACCAAGAGGACCTCGATGCCATCTTTGGGATCGATAGAGAAAGGGAGACAAACCAAACCTTTAAACTCGATGACTACGACAAGAAGGCGTGGTGGACCAAGCTTTCCGGATCACCACCAGAGTCAGGGTGCCATTTCAATTCAACGTCCTTGAGGTCAAATGTCTTCTACCTCACATACAAATTCTTCATGCAAGTGTTCCTGTGTAAGGAGGACGCTACACGGATATCGTACACCGAGTTCAAGGCATTATGGATGGCCTACCACCGAGGAAATATGAACATCTATCCACTCTTGATTGATGCAATTGAGAACGTACAACAAGTGAAGGAAAAGAAAACGGCGAAGCTCACTCTGGGAGCCTTTATTACCGAGCTCGTCCGGCACCACGGTTGTGATCCTTACGTTGACGATATTATGTACCCGAGCAATGGTGGTTGAGAGTCGGACGGTTAATGGCCGGAATGTTGCTATTTCAACGTTCATGTTGACTTCGGAGAGGCTAATAGACGAGGAAATTGAGGACACTGACGGCGATGACGATAATTCCGACGATGATGATATGGATGAGGAGGAGGTGAATGACGATGAGAATGCGGAAGACGGAGGGGAAGAGAACGCAAACGATGGAGGAGATGGGAACACCGGTTCCCAAACTCATGATCATGGAGAGTATGGGGACGGCGTGTATTTTTTGGACAAACAGTGGCAGCAGCAGCAGGATTTCCAAGCGCACATGATGGATCAAATGGGGCTATTGAGCATCCATCAAGAAGAGTACGCGAGAAACGCTCGATAGGATGCCTGGGCTGTGCGTGAGGAGGCTCGTTATTTTCGGAGCACATTGACTACAATGAGCAATAACTGGGCGGAAACCAATCAGCATCTTGCCCGGTTGACCGGAAGCGTCGAGGCAAACCATGGATACCTGGTTACAATTGACGAGCGCCTCTCCCGTCTCGAGCAACGTTACCCACGTCCACCTCCGGACGACAGGGACCAGTAGGCGGGCCCGTACCCCACTATCTGTATCACCACTCTATCCACTTTTTATTTGCATTCTAGACTAGTTCCTATTTATTCGGATTTATTTTATGTATTAATATTTTTGTGTGTTTCTGTTGGGGTGACTATTGCTAAACTTATGGTTTGTTTAAATACTACTATGGCTCTGTGTGTTTCTTTTGAATCCCCACATTCATTTTATCATGTTAGCAACCAGAAGTTTGCTTACTTTTCTTGTTAGGGGGAGGGGACGGTATCGTCCGATCGGTGACACAGAGACGACTGATCGGACAAAGTCTACTGGACTCCAGTCCGATCGATGAGGATCTATAACCGATCGGACGACTGTGCAGTCCTCGAGTCGGGGGTTTATAGCTCATGCATGTCAATTTCAAACCATTTTTAGCAACATAGTCACTTTTTCGCAGCAAAATGCTAGTCAACCAATTAATTACATCAACTTTTGTTGAATGTTTGCCCATGCTTATTTGTGTTTGTACTGGCATGCCTGTCGGAATCATGTATTACGTGATATGATATTTAGAGTCTTTTGAGCTTGAATAAGTTCAAGTTTTTCAAAACTACTTATATATATTTAAAACAACACTTTGTCGTTGCCAACTTTGCGAAACTTTTAGAACTCGATCACCTTATTTTCATAAGTGTGAATTAAACCCTAAGAAGAAGCCTTGTGTGTTTATCATCATTTCATATTGTGATTCGATGAGTGTTTTGAAAAGTCTCTAAATTTTCATGTGTATATTTGGTTTTGGAAATGACGATAGGCACATATAAAACCTGTTTCCGGCCTTATTCAAAAATAAAAACCACTAAAACTCCCTAATAAGCCCCCTTGAGCCTTTATTCCATCTCTTTGTTAGCCACGAACATTATTGTATCTCTTATTTTGTTTAAGTTTATGAGATGAGAGTTTTATTTATCATTTGTTAATGAGATATGACAATTGTAGGGTGGGAATTAGTGGGATACTATTATAAAAAAAGGAAAAGAAAAAAAAAAGAAAAGAGAAAGAAAGAAAAGTAAAAAAAAAATGAAAAAAAATGAAAACTAAGGGTTCTTAAGTTCATAAGAGCATCTAGATGTTAAAAATAAAGCCTATTTATAAAGGCAAATATTCAGGTTTTGGGGTTAGAGATAGCCTTAGCTATAAAAGGCTAAAAATAATGGCATATGGTTGTTTGGGAAGAATGAGGAGCAAAATTATGCTCTGTGCTTAAAGGTTTGGATTGAGTGAGTTATTGGTTGTGTTTTTCCGCAAGTTAGCCACACATCTTTATATATGACATACCTTACCAAAGAGCCAACATTACAACCCTTAAAAGTCCTAATCCGATTCTTGATTGAATGTGCACACTTATGCGATGTATGAGTCTTTGATTTTCACGAGTCGTTGAATGCATGATTATGATGATCCGAGCATATACACTTACCTGTTGAAAACACGAGCGAATGAGTGCACCATGATATATTACCCTTTTGTGAGGATGCATTCTTTCGATTTCAAGGTGAAAAGGTAATACGAGTTAGCCTTATGGTTTCGGCGAAAGTGTTTATAATTGCAAAACTAAACTATATGCACAACATGACTCATAGCTCTAACTACTTTCACTTATCTTGATTTGGATCCTTTCGTTTGTTCGAGGACGAACAAACTAATTAAGCATGGGGTGGTTTATTCGTACATTTTTGTTACGAATCTGTACATAATCGAGTCATTTTTGTGTCTTCTTATTATCCTTTTCGGGTTAAGACTAGGTTGAATTGTATCATTTTGCACTCTTTGTCTCCTTACTTAACTTTCCGACTTAATCTTCGAAATATATAATCGAACGGCCCATTTAATCTTCAATTAATTCAAATAATATTTTAAATTGCTTTCGAAATGTAACAATTTGATTTTCGTAAAATCGAACGAGCATGATGATTTTCTATTTATATGTTAATCATATATATAACAATTATATATATGTTAACATATTAATCAAGTATTTAATAATATATATATAATAACATATAAATCATATATATATATTATTATATATTATATATTTATAATAATCAGCATGCACTTATATATATTACTTAGCACAACATACATGCATAATATTATATATATTGTATCACATACACTATATATGTTTATAATATACATATACAGCATGCACATACCACAAACACATATCTACATTATATATATATATATA
>BMAC01000057.1:1700425-1713073 GCA_014905375.1 Phtheirospermum japonicum | reverse complement strand
TACGTGCTGGATTATCTCATGGTTCTGCTAGACCAATCCACCGTAATAAAGTAACTTCATCAGGACCATACCTCTGCAACTAGCATGGGATAAAAGATATGGAATGCCAATAAGTATAAAAGATATTATTACGAATAAAAAACCGATTGTGTTACAAGAGAATGGTCAGACCACAGCCACAAGTTGGCTTGTTGGTCACCTTATTCTAACATTTGACACATCTCACATACCTCTAGCATAAATCCGTACGACGCCGTATCAAGGTTCTATTCGTAGCAACCGACGTTTTTCGCTTAGATTCTGGGTTCGTGACAAGCCTTGGGATTCTACGCAACTCACGAAGTGTACTCGTTCATCATCTTCGCACGTTGAAAATAGTTCAACGAATAGTAATTTCTGAACTCGTAACTTTGACGTTTTCGTATTAGTTTGATTTGGGATTTGTTATGAATAGTTGGAGAACAAGTTAGATTATGTTTTGTTGATTTCTTGTTAAAGTATTGACTATTTGCAGTTTTATCGTGTTTTGGTTATTCATGTTTGAGAAACAATTGCTATTTGATAGTGAATGAGATTGTGGTTGATTAGTTAAGTTCTTTGAAGAATTTTAGTATTAGTGTTATCGAGAATGACACTTGGTTTCTGAATTGATAATATTGGTGGTCTTATTAGTTTGTTAATGTTAGCATATACTTAGTTGAGAGCATGTGTGCTATCTGGAATATCAACTGCTTTTCTTACAACTTGTCGAGAGGTTGACACCCTCGAGACAAGAGAGTTTTATTTTCAAATCTATTGATGCTGCAATATTTCCAAAACCCCATTTGATCATAGTTGAATTAACTAAATCATGGGTGGTTATGGCGGTTTAAATATCCTTCCGCGGAAGCGTTGGAATGTTTACAACTACGAAAATCAAGAGAAAGTATGGCTCAATGAGGAAGCCTCTGCCAAGGAAGAGCAGCTCAAGCGCGAGAAATCCCGGAAGCGTGACACCGAGTTCCGCCTCGAGAAGCTTCGCCAGGCCCGTGGATTAGCGAGTTGTGGCCTGGACCAATCCAACGACCATATATCCTCCTCCTATGCCCATCCAGAACCTATCCTCGAACCTTCGAAATTCGAGTCCGACACCAAGCACATCAACTTGTTCGAAGGGATCCAGATTCTTGGCCTGATTAAGTTCAGTGATGGAAAAGGGGATGAAAAGAAAAGGAAATTCGAAAGTGATGATAATAATAATAGGAATAAGAAGGTGAAGAAGGAGGAGGTTAGGACAGTGGGTCCCGAAGATGAGGTGTATAGGTTGGGGTATGGGCTTGCTGGGAAAGGAGTGAAATTACCGTGGTATATGGAGAAGAGAGTGGCTGACGAGAAAAATGTTGACAAAGATGACGATGAGGATGAGGAACTCAAGGAGAAAAGAAAGAGTGGCGGGAAGAAGACATTGGAGGAGTTGAGGGAGGAAAGGTTGAAGAGAGAGAGAAGGAGAAGGAGGGAGAAAGGGATTTGTTAATGCTGAAGTCCAAAAAAGATGGAGGTTTTTCTTCCAGGGGAGAGGTAATTATGGCTAGTAGCTTATTGTTATTGGGTTTTATACATTTTCATTTCTTTCCCTTCTTTCTATGGATAATTGTAGAAATTTGGTTTGAAAAAATCAATATGTTGTGTGTTGTTGGAGAAAGGATATTCGATCATGTTTCATTATTTATCAGCTTTATGTTCAGTTGGTGGTTTATATTTGAGTTCCATTGCATTGTTTACCTTATGGTAATTGGTATTTAAGCTGAAGTGATGTTCATAGGAAAAAAATCTCAAGTTGGAGGCAAAAAATAGTGGACTGTATGTTGAGTTACGCCGACGGGAGGTGCGAGAAATTGGGGCTTGAGGAGACTGAGCTGCGGCTGGGGATCGGACTGTATGATGATGACATTCTTGATACCTGCTCCTGTTTAGTTCCACTGCAATCACTAGTTGTGTATTTAATTGATTCGCCAATTCATAGGTAATGTTGTCTGTCTGTGTATTTAATTGATTGAATTTTAATTTTTTGGTTTCTCTCGCCTTAATCTTTACATTTTCTTTTTTTTCCCACGCATCAGTGTTTTACAGTTTTAGTGCTCTTGCTGCGATTGTCTGTTAATATGTTTTCCTCGATTTCATGATATTTGTTGATATTTTATTTCTGATTTTCTGTAATCGATACTAGATTTGTGGAACAGTGGCTTTTTTTTGTTTAATATTTTGTTGCCATTATGGATAATAGAAAAACTAGGTATTGATACTCCAGGTATGGTGCCCAGTTCTGATCAAATTCTGGGTTTTTTGATTTTTCTTTCTACCTTTTGTTTTTATTTTGCATCTTGATACTGTTTGAGTTTTCTCCTGATTCTGTTTTAAGCCTTTTGAAATCATTAACTTTTAGTTAGCTTAGCTTCTCTTACTTTTATCGATTGATGATTTATGTTGGTAAAAGATTTATCCTATTTTAGAACTTGGACACGCTTTACAGTTTGCAAGCATTGATTCCCTGAGGGAGGTAGACTAATATATGTTGACATGGAAAGAAATGAAAAAATATCTCATGGTTTTATTTCCACCAGTACAAAACACCCATTCTAGAACAGACATTCCAGAACGCCTCGGGATGCAACGTTCTTTACTGATATCCCACTACAAAAAAAAAGCGTTATGCTGACGGGCAGAAAAATCGTTAACATATACTAATGGCCATTGACGGGCTGATATTTCTGACGGCTTGCTGATGGGCAAAGGCCGTCAGCGAGCAGCCCATCAGCATCCCGTCAGTATTTTAATTCAGTGATGGTTTTATTGACGGGTACCAGACCATCAGCAAAAATAAAAATAAAAATAAAAAAATATGCTAACCGCCTGCCAGCCCGTCAGCAATATTAATATATATATATATATATATATATATATATATATATATATATATATATATATATATATATATATATATATATATATATATATATATATATATATATATATATATATATATATATATATATATATATATGATTGGGTTCAAATGAGAACCCCGTCATTATAGTGAACCTAGGGACTAATCGTGGCCTTAGATCTAATATTGCACAGTGCAATTATATGTCCAGGTTCATTGTGTTTTTTACATAGTATTGTAGTGCTAAAATCAGTCCAGTTTTTTTTAATTTAATTATATATATATATATAGGTTTTCAAACATGCAATATGTATCTTAAATTGTAGATCTTGAGAATGTGATTAATTTGATATATATTTCATTCAAAACGAATAAAATTTGAAAAAATTATGGTTTGTTGAAGATTCGAGTTTCATTTCAAATTTTTGAATTTGCAGTTTATAGATGAAATTTGTGATGCTTTTTGTATACAATTGTAGTGTTTTTTTTCTTAATCTATTGTGCTTTCCAAAGAATAATGTAGTGCTCTTTGTAAACGTTGATATATGTCCAAAATACCATTTTTAATTAATTAATATATTTTTTTTACATTATTACCATGCTGACATGTCATGATCTCAACCATCAAGATTATTCAATCTAATGGTCAAGATGAGTCCCTAGGTTCACATATAATGACGGGTTCTCATTTGAACCTTCATAAAAAGCCCGGCTTTGTACACTTCATCTAACTTATCAGATTCTAGTTATTTTTCCAGTTTCACTCAACGATGATTTTATTAGCCTCAATCAGTTCCTCAATCGTCTTAATAGCATCCGATTTTCTCGTGATTCATATCATCGATCTCTAAGCTCATTGTTACAATCCTCGTGCCCTGTTTTTGGCGCTTGATCAGTTACCCGAGCATGGAATGGATAGTTAATCTCATTATTAATTAGAGATTCATAAACATTAAAAATTAAATTTAATAATAAATCCAACATTTGGCACACGATTGAAAATCTAATCATAAGAATTTCATGTATTTCTCCTTGATTTTTTTTTTTTTGTGTTCAAAAGCTGGGGTGATATGGAAATATGGGTATATTGGTTTCTAGTTGAACTTGTTATGATTAGTAGTGACTGTTGTTCCTAGTTCTCTAGGTTTCTTTATATAATTATTTCTTAAGATTACACTCCAGCTAACTTGTTAGAGTTCTAGTGAGTTAGGAGTGTAATCATAAGATATGATTATATAAAGAAACCTAGAGAACTAGGAACAACAACCACTACTAATCATAACAAGTCCAACAAAAGAACCAATATACCCATGTTTCCATTTCACCCCAGCTTTTCAACGACAAAAAAAATTCAGGGAGAAATTCATGAAATTGTTATGATCAGATTTTCAATCGTGTGCCAAATGATAGATTTGTTATTAAATTTAATTTTTGATGTTTATGAATCTCTAATTAATAATGAGGTTAACTATCCGTTCCTTGTTCGGGTAACTGATCAAGCGCCAAAAACAGGGCACGAGGATTGTAACATTGAGCTCAACGATTGATGATTTGAATCACGAGATAATCAGATGCTATTAAGACGATTGAGGAATTGGTTGAGGCTAATAAGATCATCGATGAGTTAAAACTGAAAAAATAACTAAAACCTGATAAGTTAGCTGAAGTGTACAAAGTTGGTCTTGAAAATTTAGTAAACGACGTGCGGAAGTCATCGGTAAAATTAAATTATTATTTATTTATTTAACTAATCACCGACGGGCTGGAAGTCCATCGGTAAATTTAAAAAATATTGAAACCCGACGGCAGCTTACAGAGGAGGGTCTCGCACCGCGATTGGTCATGCACGTCCTTTCGTAAGTAAAATCTAAATATGTTTGTAAATTTACAGATATGCCCTTTACTTTAATTTATAGATTCTAAAACCCTTCCTGGATATCCGGTTCAATTGTGCTTGAATTTTAGTTTTTTTTAGATGAGAGGTAGAGGTCGTGGGCGTTCTTCTCTAGGCCCATCTTCGGGTCGTGCTTCTCTTGGTTCATTGTCATTGTCTCATCCTCAGATAGACGATGATATGATGGACTTATCGGGAGCAACCCCGCCGGTGGTTCCAACCACTCTGTCTGAGGTCGAGGCCAGTATATCGAGAGGACTCATGCCACCACGTTCTGGCATGCTCGAGATCTTTGTCGTCCCCCTGAGGTAAGTAACTTTAATTTAATTTTTGTAAGTAATAAATTCTTTATTTCAATATATTACCCTATAAAACTCTATATTTTACCAGGATACGCAGTGACTCGTCGAAGTTATCGACTATCCTTCAGTATATCCACGAGGTTCTTATACACCTCGATGGGTGGAATTACGAGCATATTTCTGCTTCTCATCGTCAGTTGTGGTGGCCCGAGTTTAGGGTACTTAAACTAATATGGTTTTCGAAAGTTATTATATATAATATTTTTATTAATCAAATTGTTTTGTAGAAGCACTATTATTGGGACCCGATCGTATATTCGAGGTGGTCGTACAAAAGAATTTCTATAGTTCTATGGCAAACTCGTATTGCAGCCTTCTCAACGAATGGAAGAAGGTGTAGAAATTGGAGGGGTAGGTGGTCAAGTGCATCGGCGAGCAAATCTGGAAGAGATAGCTGGTGGGATTCAAGAATCCAGAGAACAAGAAGTAGTCGGAGTAGTCGAGCAAAAACAGGCTGAGCGAGCCCAACGGGCTGGGTACTGGGATAGCCAAGCACATAGGAGGGTTTCGCACTGCGATTGGTCATGCACGTCGGCTCGTAAGTCATTTTAAAATATGTTTGTAAATTTAACTCGTAAGTAATTAATTATTTCATAATTAAAAAATAATTGAAATATTATACACAGCACGAGGATTTGGGTAGGGGACCCCTTGCATTCGAGCTTTTCCTGACCATGCACCAGAAACCCTACGGCTCTTTTACGTATACTCAATCGCAACAGATTTTTGTAAGTATTTCTTAGATGTAATTAATATAAATATATATCTTTCTTTTTAATCCTCGTAACGGTAAATAATACATCAATCAAAATATTGCAAGAGGAGTATCATAGAAATTCGGAGGAGGCCCGTGCTTCATCACCGGATCCTGCCTCTGTCGACGAGAACACGGTTTATCTACAGACCGTCGGGGTGAAGAAGGGTCGGCGGTTTGGCACAGGATGTTTAGGAACTCTTCAGGATTCAAAGAGTACCAGAGGCGGTACCTCCTCTTTTCCTCAGAGCCGTGTCTCGGAACTCCAGACGCAGATGGAGCTTCTGAAGAGCCGGATCAAGGCGACCGAGCGTGCACAACAGGAGTAGCTCCAAGCCAACCGTGAGGAGCATGCACGTCAGCATCTCCAGAATCAGGGTACTCTCCAAAACCGGGTGATGGAGAAAGTCGCCCGAGTGATGGCAGTGCGACGTCGACGACGATCTTCTAATGCTGCTGCTGGTCTAGTTCCTGATCCTGCTCCTGCTGATGATGATGATGATGATGCGTCGATTTAGTTGATTTACGAACGAATATTATTTATATTTGGTAGTTTATTTATATTTTATAAATTATACGATAAAATTATTAATTAATTTTATTTTATATTTTTTTCAGGAAATGCAAATTAGTTTTCTTATTGAATTATCAATATGTGAAATAAAAATAGGTAAAAATTTCAATTAAAATAAATAAAATATGAGAAAGCTGACGGGAGAAACCCGTCAACAAATGCTGATTGGTCCCGGATTATGGCGGGGGGATTCGCTGACGGGTGAATCCCGTCAACAGGCCGTTAGAAAATCCTGAAGGGTTCATTAATGTCGTCAGCAAATCATTTACTGACGCCAAAAATGCTGACGGGCTCTACCCCTCAGCAAACTCATGCTGATGGGTTTGCTGACGGGTAGCGCCCGTCAGCATTTCACTATTTTTTATAGTGTCCCTTTTCTTTTTTTGATCAGGAATGATCCATACCAGATTTGGCGATCTAAGAATGCATGAAAGTGTAGTCGTGTGATAATAAATAAATAAATATACAAATGGTGACACAGGTTTCATTATTAGACTGTGAGCTCTGTCACGGTCCCGATAATCTTGGTGAATCATTATTTCTCCAGTTATCATTTATTTTTTTTGCTATTATTGTATATCTTCTCTTGTTCTTAATACAGTAATCGGGTCAATATTATATAGAATTATAGATAGATGGATTACGAATTTATGATTTATCACTGTGGGTTTCATCGTGGATTAATCAGAGAGTGGTAGCAATATATATGTTGTTTCTAAACCGTACTGTCATTTTTGTTACATGGATTACGACTATCATATTCCACTTAAATTTAATTTATGTCATATTAATTATAAGCTAAATATCATTTTTCCCTTTTTCTGTTTTATTTTATTTTTTAAATCGGGGTTGCAATAAAGGATATGGTAGTTCGTGGTGCACCAGCTATTGCCATAGCCGCTGCTCTCTCCCTGGTAGTAGAAGTTTCTAATTTATTATATTGTACAATAACCTTCATATATATGAACATTTGATATTATTTACATTTCAGACTGATCAAAATTTATGTTCCTGATATTCAGCCGCCCGACAGCTGTCAATCTTTCAGATGCTACAATGAAACTTAAGGAAATCGTACACAAGGCTGCAACCACTGCTTCTGAGTCTCAGCCCATCTTTCAGGTGTGGGGCAGATAAAAGATAAATAAACGATATACAATAATAGCTCAAAAATAAATGATAACTGGAGAAATAAATTGTGTTTGTTCACTAGTCAATTACTTTTTTCTGTCAATGTATTCTTACTTCTATCCCTTTCTCGTCTTTGGAATTAAGGTTAGGCATTACTACTATCGGCTCGTAAGGCGAATGAACAAGTTGCTGGGCTCGGAACTTTCCCTGGATGCCAATAACTCAAAAGACACTGATTCGCACGTATTTATCATGATTTTCGTATATATTTGGTTAGTGTTTTAGTTAGATTTGTTGTTAGTTTTTGTATAAGTTGGATAGATTGAGCATATTTTCGTATTTATGTATCTCCGGCTTATTTACTTTGTTTTATGTTTATTTCAGGGATTTTGAAGCATTTCAGTATTAAGATGGATGACTGTGGGCCCGCGAGTGGAGTTTCAAAGAGATTGGGCCCCGATTTGATGTATTACCTCTGACACTGGGTATGTTGTCCACACTAGGTTACCCAATGTCAGCACACCGGATTGACCCACTAAAGTCACGTCCGGTCGGATGTTTCGTACTCGAATCACATCCGGTCGGATGGATCTGACATCCGACCGGATTGGCTGATGCATTTACCGGTGACACTGGGTATGTTGTCCACAATGGGTTACCCAGTGTCAGCATAATTTCAGGAATTTGGAGCCCTCGGCCCATAAAACAAATGGGGCCACTTTCGTGCCTTTAAAAGGAGACGCTCCCAGCAGCAGGGGGGCTACCATACATTATCCACCATCTGGTTCGTGACAGACTGGGATGATAACCATTTCTCGAACCTCTTGGGGCAAACAACCCAAGAGCGTTCTTGAATCGTTTTTCATTTCATCTTTCCTTTCTAAAACAAAACTTTAGTTTTTTAGTTTACAGTAGATCGTAGATGGTTAATCTCTGCTCGGATTTGTGGACGAAGGTTTCATACCCGTTAGTTTAAAGCTCTTTGTTGAATGATGTCATAAGTTTCTAATTTCCATTTTCAATTATTCTAGTTCGTGCTCTAATTATATGTTGTTGAGGTGTTTGATATGTTATTGGTGGTGGTTAGTTTAATTGCAATTCTTGTAATCTTCGGTGTTTAATACTTAGAACTTATTTGATAATAGTAATTATTATTTTCTCAATTGTTAATGTTGCTTTCTCCAATCTTTTTGTATTTGTTCGGATGTTCATGTTGCGTTGTGGTAAATTGTGGGATTATTGATGATTGCTAGTTAGGATTTACAGGTCTAGTGCATGGAATCATTTTGAACCATTGATTTGAATTGTCGGGTGTTTGATCTACACGTTGGGAGTGACAACCCCAACTCGTAGACTAAGTGTTCGATGAAATGCCAATTGATCGTGGAGACGATTCTAAGGCCCTAGACCCCCATTTTATTAATCTTTTAAAAGTTATTTATCTTTAATTTTGTTTTAAAATTCGTTGTTAGAACTTTTATAAACTTTAAGTTAAGTTCTTGCATAGAGATTGACACTCTCTTTGTAAGATTAGTTTTAAATTGCTCGTAGTATAAATCATCGCTTTTAGATATAAAGATTCTCAAACCAAAACCATTTTGTCTGCGTGTTTAGTTTAGTCTTTTTATCATTTTCTCATTCGTAAAAACAAACATAAAAACTACCTCCGATTAGCCTTCCTCGAGAGAATCGACTCGAGTTAACTTACCAGTCTATGGTGACCCCGTTCTCTTGCGGGTGAACTTTATTCTTTTCAAAGTAAACGAGCATGGTTTAACTAGATTTTAATTTTGAAAGGAGAAAAAGCTCGACTGAAAATTTGGTGCCGTTGTTGGGGAAGGATAAAGGTTTTAATTTGTGTGTTTGCTCTTTGTGACCCTTGTTTGTGTTGGGAATTTTTTTTGTTTGTGTTTAGTGTCGCTTGAGATTTTCGTTTTTGTTTGTTTTCGATATTTTACATCGGTGCGTTTAATCTTGTGCATTAAGTATTGTGTATGTAAGGTACACCGACGATCAAAACCCAAGATTCAACAAACCATTTCAAAAAAAAAATAATAATAAATAAAGATGTCTTACCCACCGTCCGATTGGCGTGGCTTTCGACCGGCTATTCCCTTGAGCCCCGAGATGTGGAAGTAAGATCTTGATAAGTTCTACTTTGATCAACTTCCGGTCTTTCATGGTCTCCCGAGTGAAGATCCGTTCAACTTCATCCAAGAGTACGAGGCCATAACAGGAACCTTCCCCCTTTTAGACCTTATAAGGAATCAAGTGAGGATGCGACTCTTCATCTTCACATTAAAAGATCGGGCAAGAAAATGATTGACAAATTTAGAGCCTGACTCCTTGAACACGTGGGGGGAAGTATATGATTGTTTCATGGGGTCATTCTGCTCATATGAATGGACCCCACCTCAGAATTTCTACAACTCGAGCCTCAATGATCTACATGCTTCACCCAACCACTATGATTCTAGTTTTGACCCTCACACCCCACCACATAACCCTTATCATCTGATCTTTAATAAGATTTCTTATGATCTGGGTTTCAAACCTTCATACGCTCCTTCCGACTCACTTTTTTATTACATGGGATATAACTCGTATGCTCCACACGATTCCATTCTGATCTACGACCCTTATGCCCCTCCGACTCAATTCCCTATTACCCGAGCTATGAATAAAATACCCCGTCTTCTTCTCCCGACCACAACCAACGAATCTACTATCATCCCGATTTCTCACTCGATAATGATCCTTACTCGGTTGTCCGTGATAAGGAGGGGCAGCTTACCTTTGACGAGCTGCCAATTTTTGATGTGGTGGAGCCTACCTTGGATGTCAGGAATTCGAGCTTGAATGCTTGTTTAAGAGAGGTGTGTGGAGAGGTGGAGATTGGAGATTTGGTTGAGATCGCCCCTCTTACGATTTTTGATGAAGTTGTGGATAAAAGCGTAGGGGTGTTGCCATTGGAGGTCCCGGAGGATGTTGGCGATTCAAGCTTACTTACTCTTTGTGGAGATGTTGGAGTTGTGTTACCGAATTTAGGGAAGGGTATGTTTTCTAAGCCGCATTGCGTTCTGCCCGGTGCTTTGATCAATCTTAACATTGAGGGGGTAGAAGAGGCAATCGAGAAGGAGTTTGAGTTGTTCGATAACCATTCCTTTTGTTCGACCAATTTCCTAGTCATCTAAGTGACCGAGAATTATTCCACACTCCGGTTGACTTTCGATCTCTTCTTAGTGATCGATTACTCGCGGTTTCGAACTCCAAAGCCGGTTGGACTTTTCACTTCTCTCATCACGGAACACGCTTGTCGTGCCCACCTTGGTGATCTTCATCACCCGCTATTGCTCTTGGAGAACACTAAGGCGTGGTACAGTCGTCATTTATTTCTGGACCCCGGATAACATCACTTTTGTAAGTCGTCGAGCAAAAAATGTTAAAAGTTACACATCTTGGGAGGTAACCCAAGTTTTCATTGTTTTCGTCAACATTTTGCTTATTTTTATTTCTTATTTTATTTTTGTACATATTTTTGTGTGTGATAAACTGGAGTTGGATAAATTTGATAATGGTGTGTTAAGTGCGCAGGGTATGACAAAAATCAGCAATCCCAGACAATCCGGTCGAATTGGTAAGAAAACCAGTCAGATTCTATACCCTAAAGCACCCTCCAATCGGATTGGTGCAGGGATCCGGCCGGACAAAACCTTCTGGAGAACCATCCGACCGGATTTGTGATGGTAACCGGTCAGATGGACTTTCTGTCACATCATCTGACCAGAGAGCAAGCGTCATTCGACCAAATGAGGCAGCAGACTCACTTGATACCGTCACCCCCAGTTGTAGAGTTCCATCTTCCCCTATGGACGACATGGACACTTAGGCGGGCCCGAGCCCCAGTATTGTGTCACTTTCTATCCCAACTCACGTTTTTCATTTTTCTTTTGATTTTGTTTAATTTTTCTGTTCTGTGCGTAAGTGTCCGTATTAACTATTCGACTAACTATTCGCATGATAATTGATTCTTTCATTTGTTCGAGGACGAAAAAACCAATAAAGCGTATGGTGGTTTGGAGAGTCATATATTATGCATGCGAAGTCTAGTCATTCCAATCAAATAGTTATGTTTGAGTCTTTGTTTTATGTCGACGTACGTCGAAATTATTTCCATGCTTAATTGTGTTTGTACTGGCTTGCCTGTCGAAATCATGTATTATGTGATCTGACGTTAGAGTCTTTTGAGCTTGTTTAGTGCAAAATTCTTATAAACCTACTTATATACATATGTTTAATACAACACTTAGTCTTCAGCGATTTTGCGAAACTCGTAAAACTTAATCACCTTATTTTCAAAAGTTTGAATAAAACCCTAGTAAGGAACTTTGTGTGTTTATCTACATACATGCTGTGATTCGATAAATGTTTTGTGAAATCTCTAAGTCGGGGGGCCGAATCCCGTATACGGCCAATCAAATGAAATTTCATTTAACTTTCTTGAGGGTGCTTCGGTAGCGCTTCTTGACCTTTCTCACCTCGGTTTTTTCTCCCCTCTTCTCATCGAGATCTTTAATTGCCTCCTTTTCTTTATTTTTTCCCTTAGCGGCATGCAAGGAATAGACGGTGGTTTTGGTGGGTGTTGCGGAAGCAACCTTGGAGTCGGAATCAAGTAGGTGAGAAGAGTCAGCAAAAGGAGTGGAGTCGGAGAGAGTGTCGACAGAAACTCCATTGGCGTGGAGGGTAAGAAAGGGAGGAGGGCGTTCGGAAGGATGTCAAGAGGATGAGGGGAATCGAGAGGAGAGCGGCCACAACGGGAGCGGAAGTAAGAAAGGGGTGAAAAACAAGAAATTTGGTTGGGCTGGGCCGGGCCAATAAGGAAGGGGTTTGGCTGCTGGGCCAGGCTGGGACGCAGGGCTAGACGGGGTCGAAAAACGTAGGTTGGGCCGGGAGGGGCTGGGCTGCAAAGGGCTGGTAGGCCGGGCCAGGCCGGGCCCAAGGGATGGGCTG
>BMAC01000057.1:1656096-1700035 GCA_014905375.1 Phtheirospermum japonicum | reverse complement strand
CTGGGTTGGGGCTGGAAGGGTTGGAGGTGTGGGCTGGTGAAATAATTAATATATTCATAATATTTAGTATTAATGGTTTTGGTGTAATTATTGGCACCTGTTTATTTCAAAAAAAATTAATTTTTATTTTCAACTTTCTAGAACGGTTCTCATAAAATCCGCTTTGGAAAACTAAACTTTTCAGAACGAGTATTCTAAAAGTTGTTCTATAAAATAAACTTTCTAGAACGACTTATGAAAGTTCATTCTAGAAAACAGACATTCTAGAATGGGTTTTTGAAACCCGTTCTAGATATCGTACTTTCTAGAACGACTTTTCAAAACCCGTTCTAGATATCATAGAATGCCTTTTCAAAACCCGTTCTAGATATCATACTTTCTAGAGAGCCTTTTTAAAATCCATTCTAGAAAGTTTATTTTCTAGACTGTCTATTTCGTAAAGGCGTTCTAGAAAGTTTATTTTGTAGAACGTCAATTCGTAAAGGCGTTCTAGAAACTATACTTTCTAGAACGCCTTTTCAAAACCCGTTCAAGAAAGTTTATTTTCTAGAACGTCAGTTCGTAAAGGCATTCTAGAAAATATACTTTCTAGAATGTCTTTTTTGTAAACGTTCTTGAAAACCACTTCTTAGAACGGGTCAACTAGTAAAAAACTACTTACTAGAACGGGTAAAAGATTTTTCTAGAACGCCTCATATAACCGTTCTAGAAAGTCAGACTTTCTAGAACAGCTCCATACAAAATGCCTCAGATAACCATTATAGATTTACTGAAACAGGGCGTTCTACATTGTTGTTTCTGCACTAGTGCTAGGTTGTCGCGCCCCTGACGTCTAGGCTATCGTATCCCTGACACCTAAATTGCCGATCCAATACACGCCTATCGGGGTACGCGGAGCGCACAGCCGCACGTGTCATCACCGGACATGACGATCAATAGATAAATAGGGCATGGGTGGCCGACTTGAGGTGCGAGAGCACAACCGCGTGGGACATCATTGGCCATGATGCGCACCAGTCGACCCGGGTGGCAAGTGCAGAACCGCACGAGCCATTAGTGGACACGACGGTCAACAGGCAACCAAGGCGTGGGTGGCCGACCCAAGGTTCAAGCGTCTATTCGCATGGGTCGTTGTCCACAACGATGAGCACCGAACGACCAGGTTATGAGAGTTGTGTGGCCCCGCGTGACTATGATGTGAATCAGCCGACCACAGCACCCACCGGCCGATCAGACGCCTAGCGGCCAACCAATTTGCGTGCCTCAGCTCATCGGCAATATGACTCAGCAAGGCCGACCTGGTCAGACACGAGAAATATGATAAGACCTTGCTTACAATGCATCGCCATCCGAAACGATATGTGAATGATGAAATTGACTAAGCCGAGTCGACCTGGAGACACGAGTGGGGTGACTCGACGTTAGCACTAAATAAGAACAATCGTAAGGCGGCAAAAAATGCGAAATTAGGGTTAGGATTTTGGTAACTTATTTCTAAAAAATTATCAATAACTTATTTTTTTGTTTTAAGGAAATAATATTGTCGATAGTGTTGACGGTCGGTGTTGCCCCGAGGAGGATCTGAGCCGAACAGCTCAAGCTAATACGAAAATTAGTCGAGCACCGAGGGCGCCGAACAGGGCCTTCACCGAGTGGGCGTCAAGCAGTCTCGGCCTCCCGCTGAGCATCCGTGCTGAGGATGCCGAATAGATGCCGAACTGGAGTATAACCGAGCTGGAGTGCTGCCGAGTTGAGCTCGCGGCATGCTGCCGAGCAGAACACGCGGCGCACGGGACTCGCCGAGGATGCCCGCGCAGCGTTGCCAAGTTCAGGCCGGCATTGCCGAGCTGAAGCGTAGCCCGCGAGGTCTGCCGAGCACATCCGCGATGTCGCCGCGCGCATGCTCGCTGAGCCGCAGCACCTAACGCGTCGAGCTGCCGAGCTCAATTACCTGCCGAGCAGGATTTTGCCCGGGAGATGGAAGGCACCCCACTCTCCTCGCCGAGCGTTCCCACCTAAGGGTGCCGAGCAGAGATGCATCGAGCTACCGAGCTCGTTTACCTGCCGAGCAGAATTTTTTCGGAGAGACAACAGGCGTCCCGTGTTGTCCGCTGAATACACCCGCCCGGAGTTTCCGAGTAGAGATGTGTCGAGCACATTGAGTTCGGCACCCTGCTTAGTGGAGAGGCGTTGAGAATGGCGAGCTCCTCCGAAGGGTGTGCATTCCGAATCAGCTCGCTTTTGATCAGCCGATGATCTCGACACTCCGAAATGAAATATTACACTGACGACTTCAGATCCGTTCGATATGTAAATTGGTTGAGGTCGGTTCAAGTCGGTGGAAAATTATTGAGGTCGGCATTGAGGCGGTGGACACGTGAGAAGAAATCTTAGAAGACCAATAGGAGAGTGATAGGTGTTTAATTAGGGTTCCAATGGAAAACTATAAATAGCCTATCCAATAGAGAGAGAGGGGGGATCCCTAATTTTTGGAGAGAGAAATGTAGAGAGCTTTAGAGAGAGAAATCTTGTATTTCAAGGTCACGCACCTGTAAAAAGGGTCTGGCTAAGGCCGATCCGAACTGATTTTGAGGAATAAAAGTTAAGCACTTTTTCCCACTCGTTTCTACTATCTGATTGCTATTCTTCTTACTATTTTTGGTTTTGTATTGGTTGTATTACTCTTAACATAAACAAAATGGCGCTAGAAGAAGGTTTCTTGTGATCTGCAGTCCCACGTGCTCAGTCAGCTCTTCATATTTCGTTTTATATTTTCTGTCCGATTTTCATTTTTCGTGAGGAGCTGAACCTCAGCTCTTCGTTGCGTTTGAGTTTGGTGAAGAAAGAAGGAGGAGTTTCTGTTCATCCCACTAGTCAATATGGATCCTTCAGAAAGTTCAAGAAGAAATCCTGGTAAGGAGCGCCAGGAGAGGACGGTGCAATCGGGTCCAAACGAGCTCGACCCGGAACAAGTAAGGTCATTCATGCAGCACCCTGCTTTTGCTAAGGAATTTGAGGAGATGATGAAGAAGGCAGCAAGATCAATCTTGACGCCAAAAGCTCTAGTCGGCAACCCCAAGAACGCTGACCTTCGGGAAGGGCAGGCGGAGTTAGACCCAGCCCGAGAGGCAACAAAGGAAAATGGGAAAAGAAGGCTGGAGGAGGAAACTGAGCTGAATGCCAAGAGCAGGCTCGATAGACCTCTCATCGCGCGCCGCCTCACATTCTCTTCCCCCCAGAATGTCTTTGCTCGGCTTAGAAAGCAAGCTAGCAAAGCGCAGGAAGATGTTCCCTTGAGGTCGGCCAACAACAAGAGCATTGCCATGAGCATCCCACGCAAGCCAAACGATGAATTGACTGAGCTGAAATTTCTGAAGCAAAGGATCGCCGAGCTGGAAGCCAAGCAAATCACTCCCTCGGTCCTGCCCACATACCCGATCTCACGACCCGTCGTGATCAGCTCGTCATGTGATGACGAGTCCCCCCTGTCTATCCAAATCCTCTCTGAGCCGCTAGAGGGAAAGATGAAAATCCCCCCTATCGCTCTGTACAAGGGAAGCAGCGACCCCGACTTGCATTTGAGTCACTACCAGAATTACATGGACATGCTCGGTGCATCGGACACGTACAGGTGCCGGATGTTCTCCATGAAGCTGGACGAAGCCCCGCTAAGATGGTACTGATCACTACCGCGTCATTCTATCTGCTCATGGCCGCAATTGAGATCTTCTTTCAGAGGAAACTTCATGGTTTCTAAAGCCATTGTTGCACCCAAAAGAGCCATAGCTACTATAGTACAGCAACCAAATGAGTCACTCAAGAGCTACATAGCAAGGTTCACAAAGCAAGTTTCAGAGTCTCAGCCTTGCAGTGACGAAGCTCTACTTATTTTAGCTGAGAACGGATTATCCGACAACTCATTCTTTAAATGGATCAATAACCAGCAAGACCCATAGACCTTCCAGGAATTCCTCGCACTAGCTGCGTCACAAATTGCTGCCGAGTAGAACATGTCCGCTCCAGTAATCTCCTTCCCACAGCATCACAAGTCAACCAGTCAATTTGACAAAAACCTAAGATCTCATGCAATCACGTCTAAAAAGCTCCTACAAGACAAACACACCGACCTCCTAGAAGAATACAATGAGGTCTACTCAATGGCAGCTGCCACAATTTTCTAACGGATCAAAGACCTAGATATTCTTCCCCCAGCTCGCCCGATCAAGAAAGACCCTTCTCTGCTGGACAAGAAAAGGTTCTGCAGGTACAATGGATCGATCAGACACAACACAGAAGAGTGTCACGATTTGGTCCGCGCCCTGATCAAAGTCTGTGATAATCGGAACCTGCTACCATTCTCAAAGAATCACCAAGTCAGACAAGAACGAAGAGGCAACAACCATCCACCCCCACCCCCACAAGCTGGAACTAGAGCACCAAGGGAGATTCTGACCTTTATCAATACGAGCCGAGCTGAAGAAGAAATTTTGAGCAGAAAGAGGAAAGCCCTGATCAGGGAGGCTAGGAACTCGATTTAGAAAATGAAAGTCATGAGATCTGACGTCTTTCATTTCTTCCACCAGACAGAAGAGGAGGACAAACTTGTGTCATCCTTTACTTTCCATGAGTCTGATGCAGTGCCGCTTGACCACCCACACTCGGACGCGCTAGTAATTACAGTGCCGATCTTGGGAATTCGAACGCAGCGAGTTCTCGTAGATCCCGGTGCATACGCAAGCATAATCTACCTGCCAGCCTTTCGAAGGATGAGAGTGCCGAAAGAATACATCGAGCCGTGTGAGGATAGGATCAGAGGGATCAGCGGAGGCTATGTGCAGACCCTTTTCCAAGTAAGACTATCTGTGGAGTTCGGCACTGGAGAAGAAAAGAGGACCATACTCAAAACTTTCAAGGTAATAGACGTCCCGAGCGATTACAACGCTCTCATCGGCAGACCAGCTCTTACGACCTCAAAGGCGCAATGTCAGTCTACCACTACTCGATCAAATTCCCAGGCATCTTAGGTGAATGTGAGCACCGAGGAGACCAAGTAGCTGTGCGGGAATGTAGTTGGTCGATCAGGCCAAAACAGATAAACATGGTCGAGCAGATGAGCGAAGAACCAATTGAGGAAGCAAGCGAAAAGATGGGAAGCAAGGACGTGCTGAGCTCAGAAAAGACCGCCGAGCTCACAGAAGAAGGAGCAGAAAAAAGGTCGAGCTCCATTCAGGACACCAGCAAAGATGCCGAGCTCAGCCAAATGGAACAGAAAAAGGAACAGGTGGAGAAAGAGCTCTCTGGGCAATAGTGCCGAACTGAGAATGCCGAGCTCAATAAACCCGGACAGGAGAAAGATCAGGAAACTCGAACCAATGAATCCGAGCTCAAGTCAGCTGAGCATGAAGATGCCGACCTGAGCAGGGACCGAGGTCGGCGGCCAGGCAAAGAGCTGATGTGGGAGTCGGAAAACATTGTCTGCCGAACTGAAGAATCCGAGCCAAAAATGGGGGAGGATGAGCTGGACCCTCGAAAACTGAGCTTGAAAAGAAAGGCTGTCCATGCGGAGCCGGTTGAGGAGTTAGATTGGATATCAGTTGACGAGCACGACCCGAACAAACAACTCCGGGTCGGCCATGATCTCAAGGAGCCCATTAGGTTTGAGTTGATAATCTTTCTGAAAGCAAATCAAGACGTCTTCGCTTGGACACACGCTGATATGCAGGGCATCGACCCAGAGCAAGCTTGCCACAGACTTAACATCGACAAAAATATCAGGTCGGTGATACAGAAGAGGAGGAAGCTCAGCCCGGACCAATACGAGGCAGTGGAGTTAGAGGTCGTGATGCACCTTGACAATAAATTCATCCGCGAGGTCAGGTACCCGGTTTGGGTAGCTAACCCTATTCTCGTCAAGAAGAAAACAGGCCAATGGCAGCTATGTATTGGTTTTTCAGATCTCAACAAGGCTTGCCCCAAGGACAGCTATCCGCTCCCTCACATTAACTACATGGTGGACGCAACAGCTGGACACGAGTTGATGAGCTTTATGGACGCCTACTCAGGGTACAATCAGATCCTGATGCACCCAGACGATCAGGAGCACACATCATTCTACTCGGCGAGAGGTCTCTACTGCTACACCATGATGCCATTTGGCCTGAAGAATGCTGGGGCTATCTATCAGCGCCTAGTTAATAAAATGTTTGCTAGTATGATAGTAAAGACTATGGAAGTCTATGTAGACGACATGCTCGTCAAATACTTGTACTCAACTGACCACATCGATGATCTGAATAAAATGTTTTCAGTTTTGCGTGTTTACCGAATGATGTTAAACACAAAGAAATGCTCCTTTAAAGTTACCTCAGGAAAATTTTTAGGCTATATGGTAAGTCAAAGAGGCATTGAAGCCAACCCAGATAAAATCAGAGATATAACTGAACTACAACCTCCTAGAAGCATAAAGCAAGTACAGAGCTTAACCAGAAAAATGGCCACTCTGAATCATTTCATAGCTAGATCCACGGACAAGTGCAAACCTTTCTTCGAAGCAATCAAGAAAAATAAGACTTTCAAATGGACTGAGTATTGCAAAGCAGCCTTTGAAGAGTTGAAGAAATGCATGACAAGTGCGCCAACCTTGCAAAAACCAGTAAAGGAAGAGCCGCTATACCTCTACCTAGCCGTCTCAACGGCGGCAGTCAACTCGGCACTTGTCCGAACTGACAAGCACGGACAACACCCGGTGTATTATACGAGCCACGCCCTTCACAATGCCGAGATGAGGTACTCAGCCATGGAAAAGCTAGCCTTCACCCTCGTCACCTCCTCGCAAAAATTACGCCCATACTTCTTCGAGCACAGGATAGTCATACTGACAAGCTTCCCTTCAAAATAGATCATGCACCGTCGTGACACTTCAGGAAGGATGATCAAATGGGCCATCGAGCTCGGACAGTTCGACATAGCGTATGAACCAAGAACAGCCATTAAGGGACAAGCCCTGGACGACTTCATAACTGAGTTCACCCTGGCGGTTGAGCCAATTTCCGCAGAGGCTGAACAGTGGTACATGTACGTCGACGGGTCGTCAACAACTGGCCGAGATGGAGCAGGGATCGTATTGGTAAGTCCTAAAAAGAAGCCCTTCTGCTCAGCCGTACGTTTCCAATTCCCGCTGACTAACAATGAAGCCGAGTACGAAGCTCTCCTTGCCGGTCTGGAAGCAGCCGCTCAATGGGGATCAGGAACCTAAAAATACAGAGTGACTCCCAACTAGTGGTGAATCAGGTCAACGGAGAATATGAGACCAAGGATCCCAGAATGGCATTATATCTTGAACTCACAAAAACACGCCTAGCTGAATTTGAAGCTGAGGTCGTCCATGTATCACGAAATGATAACGTCCCAGCAGACTCCTTGGTCAAGTTAGCATCAAGCCTTGGCATAGAGGAGCTGGATACAGTGACGGTCAGCCACCATTCAACAACGGCACTCGACGCCATCGTCGCTTACTCGGCTAGTCAAGCCGACCAGAACAAATAAACTCAGAATCGAAGGGAAAGCTGGATGAAACCATTCCTACTTTACCTAAACGAAGGGGTGCTCCCAGAAGACCGAGCTGAAGCACGATCAATACGAACAAAGTTAGCTCGGTTCGCCATTGTGGATGGGCTGTTGCACAAGAGAGGGCATTCCATCCCCTTACTCCGCTGCTTGAATGAACAGGATGCTGAATACGCGCTGAGAGAAGTACACGAGGGCATCTGTGGAAACCACGCTGGAGGACAATAACTAGCTCACAAGCTCATCTGACAGGGATATTATTGGCCGAACTTGAAAAAAGACGCGATGGAGAAGGTCAGAAAATGTGAAAAATGCCAAGTGTTTGCACCCCAGATCAACTCTCCTGTAGAAACCCTCAATTCCATATACTCGCCATGCCCGTTCGCAAAATGGGGAATTGACCTGATCGGTCCACTACCGAAGGGCAAAGGAGGGGTAAAGTATGCGGTAGTCGCGGTGGATTACTTCACCAAGTGGGCAGAAGCCGAACCGCTGGCATCCATAACCGACCAGAAGATCATCAATTTTGTCTGAAAATCGATCATACGTAGATTCGGGGTACCACTCACAATAGTATCTGACAATGGCAAGCAGTTCTATAGCAAGAGGTTTGATAGGCTTGGAATGTGTTAGACCTGTCGAGGGTAAACCTGACCTGATAAAGCGCGAAAAGACCAGAAATGACCTATGATTTTGGATAGGTCTTCCCCTAAAAACAAGACCTGGCCTCCTCTTTATAGAAGGTTATGCTAGGCAGATTTTTGGAGCATCATAAGACTGGCTCGGGATAAATCAGGGCTGTTAAATTGGCCCTCTAGAAAACAGAGCTGGCCAAGATAATCCTCTTGACCTGACAAAGATGGTCTACCGGGTTGCCCCCGAGAAGGCAGCACTGAATATAAGATCAAGACAGATCTGGTTTTCTGATCTCCGCTAAGGGGACAAGTGGGACCATTTGTCAGTAGTCGCTGCCTAACGGCCCAAGATTTGCGGCCTGTGCTCCTGAGATCCCGGCTGAGGTCCCCACTAGGAGAAACTTTAAATATCTCAGCCCCAAAGCTGAGAGAGGTATGTCATTCTCTTGAGCATTCCTGCTTTCTTTCTGTAAAACACCTCAAACGCTTCTGACTTAAGCATCGGAGAGGTTTCCACCGGAAAACCACCGATGGTCCTTTCTAACTTGTATTTGTGGTGCAGATCGGAGGAGCTCGTGGGTTTCCAGTGTATTCCTGGTGCTGGTCATCTTTTGGGCTGAACCAATTGGCGCCGTCTGTGGGAAATATCTGTGCTAAGACGTGAGCTCCTTTTTTCATGGCTTCAGACGGATTACGACGAAACTTAGTGGGAGAGCTCGGCGGAACTCCCAGCTCTGCCGCGCCGTGGGGTATGCCACGGTCGGCTGAGCCATCAACAGCGAGGCCAGGAGAGGCCGAAACATCAGCCGCAGCCAGGACAGGCACCGCGCCACTCTCCTCAGGCGAGCCATCGCCTGTTTCTGAGGGGCTATTGAATGACGCTTTGCTCAGGCAGTTGTCTGAGTTAATCGGCAAAGCTGTGGAGGCAGCCGTGGAGAAAGAATTCGCTGCGATGTCAACTCCATCGTCCGGAGTGCAGCCAGATCAGGCGGTCCCATTGACGGAAACTGAGCCACTGCGCAATCAGGCGCCAGAGCGAACTCTGCTCCGGAATAGGGACGAGCACTACTCCACCTCCGACAGCGAAACATCTAGACAGGTTAATCCAGTCTTGATGGAACAGATGTAAAGTTTGCAGAAAGAGGTGAGAGATTTTAAGAAGAAGATGGCGAGTGGTGGGGTGGTTCCGACAAGAAGGGGCACACCGATTACTGAAGAAGTGATGCGCGACGATGTTCCTACCTCCTACAGGTCGTTGGGGTTTGAATACAATGGAACCACGGATCCCTGGGATCACCTGAGCCGATTCGAGACTGCGGCAGCTCTGCATAAATTCTCGAATGCGGTTATGTGTAGAGTTTTTCCAATGACTTTCACTAAAATAGCCCAGCTCTGGTTTAGCCAGTTACCGCCGAAGTCTATCAGCAACTTCGACGAATGCAGCTCGGCCTTCCTGCACCAGTTCACGAGCTGCAGGAAGTACCAAAAAATGCCACTCGAGCTTTTCAGCTTGAAGCAAAAAGAAAATGAGAGTCTACGCGCCTACATAAATAGGTTCACAACGGCTAAGTTGGAAGTGCCATCCGCGTCAGAAGAGTTGTTGGTGAACGCTCGGGCGTAAGGTCTGAGGAGAGGGGAATTTTTCCAATCGCTGGTAGTGAAACCAGCTCTGAAATTTGGGGAGCTCTTGGAGAGAGACGATAAGTATATTCACTTAGAGGAAGCATTGAAACTCAAGGAGGAAGGAGAGAAGAAGAGAGAAAGGTATGACAGAGATGATAGGGTTACGGTAAAGAAGCCCAGGCCAGATCTGACTACAGGCAGACCTCGATTCGACAGGTATACTCCTTTGGCAACCCCTCAGGGAGAGATACTGCAGGCAATAGAGCGACATCCAGAGCTAAAGTTGCCCAAGACCTATTCAAAAAAGCCGAGGAAGGAAAGGTTAGATCGGTTTTGCCATTTTCATAATGAGTACGGGCACAATACTGACGAATGTACGCATCTGAAGGACGAACTAAAAAGAATGGTCCAGGTAGGGGACTTAAAAGAATATGTCCGCATGAGGAAGGAGGAGGCCAGAGCTGGTCGTAACAACTACAATCATACTCCACAAGGCAAGAGAGATCAGGACAGGGGGAGAATGGACAGAAGAAGATCTGATCAAGCCCAGGTTATTCATGGAGAGATCCATATGATTACTGGTGGTGAGTTGGAGGAGCACTCTAGGAGAACACAACATAGCTATGTTCGAGCTGCTAAAGACCTGATCAGAAAGTCACGAGAGGTCGGACAGATGGAGACTACGCCGAATATTTTTTTTGGGTCAGAGGATGGTGATGGCATCTTAGCCCCGCAAATGGACGCTTTAGTCATAATGGCTACTATTGCCAACTATAATGTGCGCATAATTTTTGTGGATACAGGGAGCTCCGCTGACATCCTGTTCTTTGATTGCTTTAAAGAGCTGAAGTTGGACGTCGAGCTCGAGGAGGTGACTACCTCCCTGGTAGAGTTTGCAGGGGGTGCCCTGAAGCCATTAGGAGCGGTTAGGCTCCTTATAACTTTAGGAGAAGAGCCATATCGCGTAACCAGGATGGTGCATTTCTTGGTGGTAGATACGCCGTCCACCTACAATGTCATGCTTGGCCGACCTTCCCTAAGTCAGTTCCAAGCTGTAATCTCAGTTTTTCACATGCACTGAGGATGGAACTGGCGAGGTGAAAGGGGATCAATAAGCGTCACGTCAGACGTATGTTGAGTGTGTTCGGCGGAATAGTGAGGAAGAGAGGTTGAGTAAAAGGGTTCGGGTAGAGCAGCCACGGCAAGATCTGGCGAGAAGAGAGGAGGGGTTGATGCTGGTGGAGGTTGTCCCAGGCGATGAGAGTCGAGTTCTCCGTGTGGGAGCGACACTTAGCCCGGAGGTCTTGACAGACCTGGTGACACTGTTGAGAGAAGCGCGGATGTTTTTGCTTGGTCTCCCTAAGACCTGGTGGGGATCGACCCAGAGGTCACTGAACACCGTCTCAATATCAGCCCATACGTGAAGCCAGTCAAGTAGAAAAAGCATAATTTTGGGCTAGAGAAGGAGGCCATAGAGGCAGAGGTGGATAAGCTCTTGAAGGTGGGGCATATCCAGGAAATACAATTTCCAGAATGGCTTTCCAACGCGGTGTTGGTCCCAAAGACAAATGATTGGCGGATGTGCATAGATTTCCGAGATTTAAACAGCGCTTGTCCGAAGGACCACTATCCCTTGCCAAGGATTGATCAGCTCATCGATTCCACCTCTGGCTGTGAGCTCTTGAGCATGATGGATACCTCGCAAGGGTATCACCAGATCAGGCTAGCAAAAGAGGACTGGAAACGTGTTATCTTTATAACCCCGAAGGGGACGTATTGCTATGTGGTCATGCCTTTTGGCCTTAAAAATGCGGGTGCTACATACCAGCGGTTTGTAGATAAAATGTTCAAGAGCCAGCTCGGCCAGAACATGGAGGTTTACGTGGACGATATGCTAGTCAAGAGCATGAAAGCAGTATCGCATGTGGATGACTTGAGGGAAACCTTTGATACCCTACGAAAATACAGGATGAATCTTAACCCTAAGAAATGCGCGTTTGGGGTCAGAGCTGGAAAATTCCTAGGTTATATGGTCACAGAAAAGGGTATCGAGGCTAACCCCGAGAAGATAAGGGCCATCATGGAAATGCAAGAGCCCAGAAGCGTGAAAGAAATGCAATGCTTGGCAAGACGGATCAATGCCCTGATTAGGTTTGTATCCAGGTCTGCAGAGAAGAGCTTGCCATTTTTCCAGGCCTTGCGGAAGAAAGCTAAATTTCAATGGAGCAATGAGTGTGAAGAGGCATTTAGATTGTTGAAAGAGCACTTGGCTGGCATGACCTTGGTCACGAAACCTGTTCAAGGAGAGCCCCTGATCTTATATTTATCCATGGGACAGCAGTCGGTCAGCTCTGTCTTGATCATGGAGGAAGGTAAAACACAGAGACCGGTCTACTTTTGGAGCAAGGTCTTGCATGCGGCAGAGGTCAGATATGTGGAGGTAGAGAGGGCGATGCTAGCTCTGGTTGGAACTGCTCGCAAGTTGCGGCCGTACTTTCTGTCTCATGGCATAATCGTGCGAACTAACCTTCCGTTGAAAGCCATAATGGACAAACCAAAAGCATCTGGAAGGCTGGTCAAATGGATTATAGAGCTCAGCGAATTCGATGTCACATTCGAAGCCAGAACAGCAATAAAGGCTCAGGCTTTAGCTGATTTAATGCAGGAAATGACCGGTCCTCCTGGTGAGCTGAAGAAATGGACAATTTTCACGGATGGCTCTGTCTGTAACCAGGGCTGTGGGGCTGGAATTGTCTTAATAGATCCAGCAGGCGTGTCCACTGAGTTCGCCGTCCGGTTGAATACAACATTTTCCAATAATGCTGCCGAGTATGAGGCCCTCTTGAGAGGGATTCAGATGGCGAAAGACCTGGGCGCAGAGCAGGTGTGCGCCAGGGTAGACTCTCAGCTCGTTTGCAAGAAAATTAATGGAGAGTTTGAGACGAGGGAGGAAAATATGCATAAATATGTGGCTAAGTTTAGAGAACCCGCCAGAAGTATGAAAGGCTTAACGGTCCTACAGATTCCTAGAGAGGAAAACAGAAGAGCTGATTTCTTGGCGAAGATAGCTAGCTCGGCTACAGATTGTCAGGAAAAGGTGATTACTCTACTGAAGGCGGACAGAGAGTTTGGGACTGAGCAGTTGTGCACAGTTATTGAAAAAGAGGATTGGCGCTCTTCTATAAAGGCATATCTAGAGCAAGGGGTCTTGCCGGAGGATAGGAGGGAAGCGGCAAATATACGAACCAGGGCTGCAAGATTTTGCCTAATCAAAGGCGAGTTGTTCAAGCGAGGATTTGGCCAGCCCCTTTTAAGATGCCTGGGCCATACAGAAGGAGCTCTGGTACTTAGAGAAATCCATGAGGGGTGTTGTGGCAACCATATGGGTGCCAGATCTCTGTCAAGTAAGATCTTACGGGTGGGATATTTCTGGCCATGCCTACGAAAAGAAGCAGAGGATTTCGTACAAAAATGCGAAAAATGTCAAAAGAATTCATCGCCGATACACAGTCTTGCAGAAGAGCTCATGACAATGAGCTCTCCTTGTCCATTTGCCAAGTGGGGGATTGATTTGTTTGTCCCCTTCCCCATGGCTCTCACCCAGAAGAAGTTTCTAATAGTCGCAATCGACTACTTTAGCAAATGGGTAGAGGCTGAAGCATTGGCAAAAATTACAGAGGACGCTGTCATGAAGTTCTTGTGGAAGAATGTCATTTGCAGATTCGGTGTCCCTAGAATCCTGGTTTCAGATAATGGTACACAGTTTATGGGTGCCAGAGTCAGAGATTGGTGTGCAAAAATGAAAATTGACCATCACTTCACTTCTGTTTACCATCCTCAAGCTAATGGTCAAGTAGAGGTCACCAATCGTATACTAGTACAGGGGATCAAGACCCGATTGGAAAGAGCTGGGGGTATATGGGTGGATGAGCTGACTGCAATTATGTGGGCGTACAGAACTAATCCTAAGGAAAGCACAGGGGAGACACCCTTTAGTCTGGTCTATGGTATGGACGCTGTGGTGCCTGCTGAGATTAGCATAGAAACTCATCGAATTCAGAACTTCGCTGAGGAGCAAAACGAGTTATTGATGTAGGATGCTCTGGACTCGATTGAGGAGAGAAGAGACAGAGCAGCCGCCAGAATGGCACACATCAAGGGGCGGCGATATATGACAGATCCGTTGTAAAGAGACAGTTTCAGGTGGGAGATCTGGTTTTGAAAAGATCTGATTTAGGAAAAGCCAAGGGAAAGCTGGATGCTGCATGGCAGGGACCCCTCCGAGTTACCCAAGTCCTAGCTGGAGGAGCGTATAAGCTGGAAGAGCTGGATGGGACAGCAATCCCCCGTGCTTGGAATATTACCAATTTACGAAAATTTTACACATGATTGTAATTTTTTGATTTTTATTTATTTGGTTGAATAAAATTGTAGGTTTTTCCTTGTGCATCACAAACTTGAGTACGTGTTTAAGCTAGGATTGGCTAAGGACGGATGTCCTCAGTCTTTCCTGACCTGATTGACAATTTAAGCCAGGATTGGCTAAGGACGGATGTCCTCGATTTTTCCTGACCCGATGGTCAGTTTAAGCCAGGATTGGCTAAGGACGGATGTCCTCGATTTTTCCTGACCCGATGGTCAGTTTAAGCCAGGATTGGCTAAGGACGGATGTCCTCGATTTTTCCTGACCTGATGGTCAGTTTAAGCCAGGATTGGCTAAGGACGGATGTTCTCGGTCTTTCCTGACCTGATTGACAGTTTAACCCAGGATTGGCTAAGGACGGATGTCCTCAATTTTTCCGGACCTGATGGTCAGTTTAAGCCAGGATTGGCTAAGGACGGATGTCCTCGATTTTTCCTGACCTGATTGTCAGTTTAAGCCAGGATTGGCTAAGGACGGATGTCCTCGATTTTTCCTGACCTGATTGTCAGTTTAAGCCAGGATTGACTAAAGGCGGATGCCCTCGATTTTACCTGACCTGATTGTCAGCTCAATTCAAGATTGGCTAAAGGCGGATACCCCGATTTACCTGACCAGATTGTCAGTATTAGCTCGGACTAGCCAGAGGATAGATGCCTCGATTTCCTGATCCAGATGTCAAAAACGCCGGATGGCCCATGAAGATCTCCGTTATACGTTAACACCTGACCTGTCTGTCAGCTAGAGTACACGAAAGCACTTACCTTGAATAACGAATGAAACCTTATGAGGTAAGTTCTGAATCGCTAGCGCTGATATAAGCATAAGTTGAATGATTTGAGCAGGCAAAAAGCCGATTCAAATTTTATTTGAACAAAACTGAGAAAATGTGTATGATAAGCATATAATTCATATATTTCATTAACTGCTGGACAATACAAAAAGCAGGTTGCACACACCTTCCAGGAAGGTTGGCAACTTTGATTACAATAAATTGCAGGAAACAAAAGAGATAAAGCCCTGACATTTATCTGGGTGAAAACCTCCGATCTAAGGCCAAAGCTCGGCGAACACACCAGAGTTCACGCTCTGTCTCATGAAGACGGCGGCGATACTTATCAGACCGATCGGCAAGAGCATGAGCCTCGCCAGCGACGACGGTCAGGCGATTCACCGATTCGACCAGATCCGCTTTCTCTTCCTGCAGTTGGGGATTGACTTGTCGAAGCTCAGCCCATTCTCTTTTGTAGTGACGCTTCTTTTGCCTCTTTCTCTCTAGAAGGCGATAAAGATAACCAATCTTTTCCTTGAGCAAGACTAGTTGATCGGAAAGCTTGAATTTCTCCACAATCATGGAGATGTTTTTTCTCTTCAGAGTATTGAGTTCTTCAAGCAAAGGAGAAGAATACATTTTTAAGATGAATGATGAAAAAATGAGGCATGCATACACATATTTATAAAGAAGACAAGCACGTGCCAAGGAATAAGAAGTACTAGGGTTTCCGGAAAACCAGGAAACCCTAGAAATCCAAAGGTCGCAACAAAACAAAACATCAATTATCATTAAACAGAAAAGTTCAAATACAGATTTCACATCAGGAAAAGAAAATAGAACAGATCAGCCACACAGGCTACAACTACAGATCTGTCAAAATACAAAAGCGCGAAAACAGGCAGGGCTATCTAGACATCCTAAGCTACACCTCGGGTTGGTCATCACCAGGTCTTCCTCCTGTTTGACCCTCCGTCTGAGATACCTCGACAAAATCCTTGGCGAATTGGGTAGACTCGTGCAAGTCGCCCAAGTTGGCGAAAGTTGGAGAATTTGCTACTACCATCGCCAACGATTGTTTAGGGGGGGAGAAGAAGCCGAGGAGGAAGAGCAGAAGACCTCAAGGATGTGGTCAGTGAAAGCCGCAGCATCCAGTAGGTGGACGCGATCATCCTCGGGAACATGGGTAAAAGAGGTAGGCTCGGAAACGCCTTCGATGTTGGCGGAATGGTCATAGGGCGTGGAGGGGTGCTCATCCACCCACTTGGCGTGGGCATCCAGACCTAGTCCGAAAAAGACCTCCGCCTCAGGGACTAGGAGATCATATAACTCCACTGAACCTAGGAAAGCTCGGCGTGTGGTTTCTCGGGTTAGCTGTATTAGGCGCAGCCCTTCCTCAGAATTGAGGAACCCCAACCTCCCTTCGGCTCGCCTTTCAATACGGCCTCTTCCCTCTCCATCATCCTTGCCCTCAGCTCGGGCTTGCTTGACTTTCTCCTTCAGCTCCTGCTCCTGGAGAAGGGCCAGAGCCCGCTGTTTCCCCTCTGATTCCTTAGCCTCACGGAGCTCTGACCCCATCTTCTCTCACTCTGCCTTCAGCAAATCTATCTCGACCTCAGCGCCTTGCAACTTAACCTGGGCCTCCTGGGCCTTAGTCGTTAGCTCTAACCCTCATTTTTTCAAGACCTCGATCTCCTTCTTCAGATCAGCATGTAGTAAGGAACCTCGAGCCCGGGCCAGCAAAGATTCCCTTCCCACCACGGCCTGGAAAGAGGAAGGGGTAAGTAAGGAACTCGAAAAGACTAAGGATATAACAAGTGAAGAAATTCTTACCTGCGCCTCCGCTTTACAGTAGAAATCAAGTAGCTCCAGATCTGACATCTTATCCACGACGCGGCGGTCAGCCGTGGGAGCTAGCCCCATCATGAACTATTTCGCTACTTCCCCGGGGCAGTTCAGGACAGACCTGTTGAAGAGGGCTTGGTTTGGGTAGGGAGGCACCTGGGGAACCGCCGTAGGGATGGCCTGAGGAGCTGCCTCAAGAGTGGCTTGAGAGACGATTCGGGAAGGGTCCTGAGGAGTGGATGGAGGATCAGTTCAGCTCCGTTTCCGCCTCCGCAGTTGTTGCACCTCCTCAGGACTCGCGGAAGATGGAGATGATGACTCGCGCACTGACCCCTCGCCAGTTCTGGATTCCTCCTTACTGTGCCGGAAGGAATCGCCTCGGGCTCGGATGCCTTGGGCAGTTCTTGGGGTTGGCCCTGGAGAGGTTCCGCGAGAATGACCTCTTCCGAGGTCGGGGAAGCTCTGGAGGGCTCTCCCAGGGGGCTTCTCTGGCCACCTCCCGCAACCTTCTTGGACTTGGACTTCATCCGCGCTTGCAACATATTCACTGAAAATAAAAGAATGAAATAATAAGAAACGATGCGGTAGTAACGAAAGGAAAATAAAGACAGGTCAACCCAGGAATATACCAATCTCGGGTGGCAGAGGCCCATTCCCATGTTGGGAGTTGAAAAAATTCAGGAGTTTGGTGGTAAGAATCTTGGATAGGTCGAAAGGGTTTCGGTTAAGGAGGGCAATTTTCTCGCCCAAGTAGGATGGTCTGTCACCTCGGGATAGACGCACCTGGGGATGTAGGAAGTTGATAGGAATAGTTGGGAAACCCCAATATCCCGAGCTCTGGACAAAGAAGAACTTCTTCTTCCAGGCCTTGTGGGATGTGGGAAGACCTGTCAAGAAGTGGACATCTGGTCGTCCTGAGAGGTAGAAGAAACTAGAGGAGCTCTTCGCCTGAAATAAAGAAAAGAAAAGCTGGGTTGTCGGAACAATCCCAGAATCTTGGGCCGCCAGATGGAATCCGGCCATAACGCGGAAGGCGTTGGGCAAAAACTGTTGCACCGGAATATGGTACATTCGAGAAATAGCTAATATGAAAGGATGAACGGGAAGGCTCAGGACGGCGTGGAACTGGTCCACATAAAAGGTCAAATGGTTGGGAGGGGGTGATGAAGCCCTCTCATCCGGCGCCGGACTGGTAAATGTGAAATCGTCGGAAATGTTAAAAGAGGCGCGGATATTCCGGAGGGTTTAGGTACTAACTATAGAGATTGTATTATCGAGAGGGAGATTTGGTATAGCTACCGGAGGCCTTTCCCGGAGAACCTCCAAGGGTCTCTCCGAGGAAGTGGCCAAAAGCGATTCAGAGAAAGAAATATCCACGGAAGAAGTGGAATTCACTGGCTCCGCCGGGGAGATCCTCCCAGTGGAGTCGGACTGAGAAGAAGACGTAGACATAATTTAAAGATTAAGAAATAGAGAAAGAAAGTACCTGGTGTGTGAAATAATCGGAGAGGCAAGATTCAAAATAGAAAATCGCTGAGATACTGGAGAGGAAAGAGAAAGATGAAGGAAGTTGAAAAAACAGAATTTGAAAAAGTAAAGGAAAAAGAGGGATATGGAAGGACAAAAGGCAAGTGGATAAATTTGAAAAATGAGAATCGAGAAAGGCGGGATTTGATGGGATCCCCACATTTAATGTGGGTAGTACCCTAGGTAGTGAGCTAGGTTTTCAACCGTTCTAGGGAAGCCACGCGCCCTCGACTTGTCAGTATTTGAGAAGACGTGTGGAAATGTAAACCATTTAGGGATGCGAACCGACACCACTAATGCTAATAATTAGGCCTGGCTGTCAGGCGGATTTTTCGGGATTTACGTTAGTACGAGAAGTACTAAAGGGGGTGGGACCGCCCCATACCAAGAGTCATATTCTTTTTTACAGCTCTACCCTCACTAGTTTGGGGGAGGAGTTGATAGGCCTGTAATGTGTTAGACATGTCGAGGGTAGACCTGACATGATAAAGCACGAAAAGACCAGAAACGACCTATGATTTTGGATAGGTCTTCCCCTAAAAACAAGACCTGGCCTCCTCTTTATAGAATGTTACGCTAGGCAGATTTTTGGAGCATCATAAGACTGGCTCGGGATAAATCAGGGCTGTTAAATTGGCCCTCTAGAAAACAGAGCTGGCCAAGATAATCCTCTTGACCTGACAAAGATGGTCTACCGGGTTGCCCCCGAGAAGGCAGCACTGGATATAAGATCAAGATAGATCTGGTTTTCTGATCTCCGCTAAGGGGACAAGTGGGACCATTTGTCAGTAGTCGCTGCCTAACGGCCCAAGATTTGTGGCCTGTGCTCTTGAGATCCCGGCTGGGGTCCCCACTAGGAGAAACTATAAATATCTCAGCCTCAAGGCTGAGAGAGGTATGTCATTCTCTTGAGCATTCCTGCTTTCTTTCTGGAAAACACCTCAAACGCTTACTGACTTAAGCATCGGAGAGGTTTCCACCGAAAAACCACCGGTGGTCCTTTCTAACTTGTGTTTGTGGTGCAGATCGGAGGAGCTCGTGGGTTTCCAGTGTATTCCTGGTGCTGGTCATCTTTTGGGATAAAACAAGGTTCAAGGCATTTTGTGGGGAGCTGAATATCAGAAAAAATTTCTCCACACCATACCACCCTCAATCGAACGGACAAGTCAAAGCGGTTAACAAGATCCTCAAATACGCGTTGAAAAAGAAGTTGGAAGATCTGAAAGGTAGCTGGCCAGAGGAGTTACCCGGTGTCTTATGGTCGTACAGAACAACACAACGCTCATGTACCGATGAAACCCCGTTCTCACTAGCTTTCGGATCAGAAGCAGTCATACCAGTTGAGATCGGGACACCTTCCTACCGGGTAGCACATTTTGAAGAAGAGAAAAACGACTTGGCGTGCCGAGCTTCACTCGACCTCCTCGAGGAAAGAAGAATGGATGCCGAACTAAAAAATGCAATTTACAAACAAAGAAGCGAACGCTACTACAACTCAAAAGTGAAGGCCAGGAACTTTAAAGTAGGTGACCTGGTCCTCAAACGCATTTTCGGACCAAATCAAGGATCTCTCAAACCAAAATGGGAGTGACCATTCAAGGTATCAGAAGTCCTCCAGCATGGGCTTACCACCTAGAGTACTTAGACGGAAAGAAATTTGCACATCCTTAGAACGTTGTATACCTCAAGAAATATTATCAATAAAATTTCGTTTCATTTCTCAATATTTATCAAGAGCATAGATAGACAAAGCAAGGGGCTTTCAAACCCAAAGCCAAATGGGGTGATAGACCGACCTCATCAGGTCGATCTCATTCACAAAAAACCCATTATAACACTCCGCTCGCTAAGAGCAAAAACAAAAATCCGAGCTCAACGTGCCGAGCTCAAAAGAGCCGAACTCAAAATTGACTCGACACGTATAAGGGAGCAAGTTTTCAAAAAAAATCCGAGCTCAACGTGCCGAGCTCAAAAAGAGTCAAACTCAAAATTGACTCGACACGTATAAGAGAGCAAGTTTTCAAAAAATCCGAGTTCAACGTGCCGAGCTCAAAAAGAGTCAAACTCAAATTAGCTCGACACGTAAACAAGAGCAAGTTTTCAAAAAATCCGAGCTCAACGTGCCAAGCTCAAAAAGAATCAAACTCAAATTAGCTCAACACGTAAATAAGAGCAAGTTTCCAGAAATCCAAGCTCAACGTGCCGATCCCAAAAGATCCGAACTCGAAATTGATTTGACATGTTAAAGTGAGCACGATTTCAAAAATTTCCGAGCTCAAAAAGAGTCAACTCAAATCAGCTCGACACGTAAAAAAGAGCAAGTTTTCAAATATTTCCGAGCTCAGAAATTTTTGAGCTCAACATTCCGAGTTTGAGCTCGAAGTTAAAAAAAAAAGGCAACATGCATGCATGTTTAGATCATCAAAACCGCAAAAGGAAAACAAATGAAAATAAACTAAGTATAGAAAAATTAAAGAAGGAAAAGCCGACCATAACAAGCTGATTCAAATTCAGGTTTAAAATTGTTCAAAAACATCAGATATGACCGCCCAAAAGTGACGTGCCATCAAAATACAGAAAAAAACATCGATTCAGAAAAAGTGCAAATCAGTTCCCACCGTCATCATCATCATCATCATCCCCCTGCTCGTCGTCGTCAGCATTCATGTCCTCCTCACCACCCCCCATGCCATACTCCACCATCTTCTCAGCAATTTGCTTCTCAAACTCAGGAATAGAAGCCCCATCCTTCAGCATTCGGAGGGCCTCCTGCATGGTGGAAAGATATGAGGCACTCATCATCGGCCCAAGAGTCTCAGTCTTGTACTCTTCGACGCCGGCAGCTCTCCCCTCCACAACATCTACAGCCTTCCCTCGAGCATACGCCTCCTCCATCTCTCGGGAGCGATCACTAACCAAGTCGGCATGGTGCTAAACTAGCTCGGCGTGCTGGACCTTCAGGCCGTCCAGGTCAGACAAAGTCCGCTGAGTCGCACTCAATGCGGCGTCGATGGACTTCTCCGCTTTCTTAGCCCGGGACATCCAAGAGTCGCGATCAAGGATGAGGTTAGTGCACTAGCTATGAGTTTCCTAAAGAGCAGCAAGATCTCGCTGGAGCCGAGCATGATCCCTTCGGAGTTCTGAAAAGCTCCAACGCGCCAACTTCATCTAACCAAAGGCCCGGCAAAGGTTCATCTCCGTAAATATGACCTGGCTATCCCCATCAAAGCCGGACACCCAATCACTCAAGCCCGGACTCCAGCTATGAGCCATGCTTTCCGAGAACTCAGAAAAAGGGAACCCAGCAAACGATCCCCCGGCAGTGTTTGGAGCATAACACCTCGAGTAGTCGTACACGTGAGGAACTGACGGAGGGCGAGGACCTCCATACACAACCTCCTCATGCTCGACAGTGATGGGCTCCTGGTGAGAGCTCCCTTCGCCGACCTGAGGAGCGGGGAAGGACTCAGGAGGAGCAGATGGAGTCGACGAGCTGGCCTTCTTTTTCCTCTTGCCACCACCAGCCGCTGGCTTCTTCACTGGTTTCTTGGTATTCAGCTCCAAGAACTTAGCTGCTCGATCGAGTGCAGAGAGAGGCATGGTTCTGTCAAAGTAGGGATAGTACACTGCAAACATAAAACAAAGAGCTCGAGAAAGAACAAATAAAAACTACAATCCAAACCTAGTACGACCGAGCAAGAAATTACAAAGCAACCGAGCTTGAGACAACGACACACATTAACACGGGCATCGACGCCAAAAGCAGCGTGCGCCCCTGCCGAGAAGGAATGTTACCGAACTACCGAGCTCGGCTCGGTGACACAAATCAGCACGGGCGCCTACGCTAAAAGCAGCGGGTGGCCCCTGCCGAGTAGGAAAATGCCGAGCTAACGAGCTCAGTCCGGAAAAGAAAATCGACACGGACTCTAACACCGATAAAATGACAAATAGCTCGATTCTACAGAAAATGCTTAACAGAGAATTTAACATAAAAAATGCCGAGCAGATAGAGTAAAACATCAATCGCAGAATACCGAACAAAGTTATTGAACTCACCAGGAATAGTGGGTCCGAGCTGAGAGCGAAGGGGTGAGTCCCTGAGTCCGGCCCTCCGAAGCTTGGCTTTCGTAAGCAGTATCCTGTAATTCCTCTGCTCCGGGTCGGAATCCAAAATTATGAATAGATGAGCAAGAAATTCCGAGCTAGGGTCCTCCGGCTTCTGGTTCGCTGAAAAGAAGAACAAACGATAAGGATTAGACCGAAATAAAGGAAAAAATGTTAACGTTGCACTAACCGAATTTCGTAAAAGAATTGGGGGGAGAGTAGAGCGAGCCGTCGGAGTTCCTTGTCTGCCAGTCCCCCCCGACATAGAACCAGTGAGACTCCCAGTCGTGAAGAGAGTCGAGGAGCCCGGTCACGAGGTTCTTGAAGGTACCAGACCAAACCGAGCTATAATAAAAACCAGAGTCAGCCCTACCTGCGGCTTTGAAAAGATAGAGCCATCAGACCTCCTCAAAAGAGGGAGCTGGCCAACCGTTGAGGTTGAAAAGTACGAATAAGCCTAAGATTCGAACTACGACCAGGGGATGGAGCTGAAACATGGGCAATCCAAGGTTGTTCAGGATATCCGTTAGAAGTCGGGGGAGCGGAAATGAAATGCCAAAATGTAGGCTATCCGAGAACATAGTGGTACACGAGACCGGCGGACAGTGGATCTGCTCGGCATCGTAAGGAAGAAAAAGGTGAACCGACCCGGGCACCCCACACTCGCTTCGATACACGACGAGCAATAGCTGACTAGGTCTTGGGTGGCCGACTTGAGGTGCAAGAGCACAACCGCGTGGGCCATCATTGGCCATGACGCGCACCATTCGACCCGAGTGGCAAGAGCAGAACCGCACGAGCCATTAGTGGACACAACGGTCAACAGCCAACCAGAGCGTGGGTGGCCGACCCAAGGTTCAAGTGTCTGTTCGCACGGGTCGTTGTCCATAACGATGAGCACCGACCGACCAGGATACGAGAGTTATGTGGCCCCGCGTGACTATGATGCAAATCGGCCGACCACGGCACCCACCGGCCGATCAGACGCCTAGCGGCTAACCAATATGGGTGCCTCAGCTCATCGGCAATATGACTCGGCAAGGCCGACCTGGTTAGACACGAGAAATATGATAAGACCTTGCTTACAACGCATCGCCACCCGAAACGATATGTGAATGATGAAATTGACTAAGCCGATTCGACCTGGAGAAACGAGTGGGGTGACTCGACGTTAGCACTAAATAAGAACAATCGTAAGGCGGCAAAAAATGCAAAATTAGGGTTAGAGTTTTGGTAACTTATTTCTAAAAAAATATCAATAACTTATTTTTTTGTTTTTAAGGAAATAATATTGTCAATAGTGTTGACGGTCGGTGCTTCCCCGAGGAGGATCCGAGCCGAACACCTCAAGCTAACCAGGAGAATTGGCCGAGCACCGAGGGCGCCGAACAGGGCCTTCGTCGAGTGGGCGTCGAGCGGTCTCGGCCTCCTGCCGAGCATCCATGCCGAGGATGCCGAATAGATGTCAAACTGGAGTATAACCGAGCAGGAGTGCTGCCGAGTTGAGCTCGCGGCACGCTGCCGAGCAGAACACGCGGCGCGCGGGACTCGCCGAGGACGCCTGCATAGCGTCGCCAAGTTCAGGCCGGCGTTGTCGAGCTGAAGCGTAGCCCGCGAGGTCTGCCGAGCACATCCGCGATGTCGCCGCGCGCATGCTCGCCGAGCCGCAGCACCTGACGCGCCGAGCTACCGAGCTCGATTACCTGCCGAGCAGTTTTCCCGGGAGACGGCAGGCACCCCATGCTACTCGCTGAGCGTTCCCGCCTAAGGGTGCCGAGCAGAGATGCATCGAGTTGCTGAGCAGGATTTTTCTGGAGAGACGACAGGCGTCCCGTGTTGTCCGCTGAATACACCCGCCCGAAGTTGTCGAGTAGAGATGTGTTGAGCACATTGAGTTCGGCACCCTGCTGAGCGGAGAGGCGTCGAGAAGGGCAAGCTCCTCCGAAGGGTGTGCAGTCCGAATCAGCTCGCTTTTTATCAGCCGATGATCTCGACACTCCGAACAGAAATATTAGACTGACGACTTCGGATCCGTTCGATATTTAAATTGGTTGAGGTCGGGTCAAGTCGGTGGAAAATTATTGAGGTCGGCATTGAGGCGGTGGACACGTGAACAGAAATCTTAGAAGACTAATAGGAGAGTGACAGATGTCTAATTAGGGTTCCAATGGAAAACTATAAATAGTCTCTCCAATAGAGAGAGAGGGGATCCTCAATTTTTAGAGAGAGAAACATAGAGAGCTTTAGAGAGAGAAAGCTTGTATTTCAAAGTCAAGCACCTGTTATAAATTTGTCTTAAGTTTTTTTAAATAAGTGGAGACAAAATTGAATAAAATGGTAAAAATAATTAAAATGAAAATTAATTTGTAATAAAATTAAATCTCTAAAACAATAATTAATTTAAGAGGGGAGGAATTCATGAAGTTTCAAATACTAAAGGTGAATAAATTAAGATATATATCTCCCGTTACTTGAGATGAACATATATATATCGCAAACAATTAATCACGGAGAACAAATCTGACGAGCTAGTTAGCTGCTAATTAAATGTATATATATTAGTTACTCCTAGTTGGGGGTAAGTAGCTTGAAATCGTTACAATTGATCTTCAAACAAAAAAACTGCACACGACTAATTAATTAATTAAGCCGTGGTTAGATATGATGAAACATACGATATATGCATGCATGTTGTGCTGCGACGGGATGAATCAGCAATTGGTGCGCGGATGGATGGGTGCTCTGCAGAGTGGACAGGTGGAGTGGGAGTGGAGCCAAAGGTGCAAGCAGTGGGCGTGGAACACGTGCTTGCACTTTCCCACTTGGACCAACTCTTCTTTCGCTCTGTATTCCCCCAAGCACACACTGCACCTGCACCACCATATTCATATATACACCCACCAATAATTAATACTTTTAATAATCACTAATTCCTTAATTAATGTTCTGCGACAGACAGACAGAGTATATGTAACCCTATTTTGTTAGTTTCTTCGTTTATAGGGGTTATAAATAAGCGAGCATATGTGCTTTGTCAACTAACTAAAGCCACTTTTTTTTTTTTTTTTCTTTTTTTCCAGTTGAAAAGGGAATTTTACAAGTATCAACCTGAATCGTCCATTGACCACAGAATTCAACAAGATGAAAGTGGCGGACGCATATGCACGCACATGTATTAATTGTATAGGAAAAGGAAAAGGAAAAGGAAAAGTAGGTAGCTCTAACTTACATGGACTCCCTTCTTGCCTCCTCCTCCATATTTTCATCAAACAATATTCTGCACAGCTTATCATTGTTCTTCACCTCATCATCCTTTTTCAAATCCCAATCACAACCCTGCAAAAACAAAACAAACAAACAAACAAAAAACGAGATTGATCATGATTAAAATTAATTAATTACGAAGATATATATATATATATGTGTGTGTGTGTGTGTGTGTGTCGCGCGCGCATAATTACCGTGGTAGTAGTTGTTGTTGTTGTAGTAGCGTTGTTGGTGGTGGTTGGAAGAAGGTGAGTGGATCTGTTTTTAAGGTAAAAGAGATAGAAGAGCAGAAAAAGAATGATTGAGAAGAGGATTGGGATTGAGAATATAAAAGCCTGGTACAGCTTCAGCTGGATTTCTTGGGGATATTGCTGTGGAGGAGCTGGCGGAGGTGGAGGAGGAGGACGACGATGACTCATTAATGTGTAATTAATTGTATCTATATATTCTTGATGAAATTTACAATTACAATTATGCTGTGTGTCTGTATTGAATTTATGGTGGTGTGGTGTGGTGTGGTGTGGTGTTGCTGTTTAAGGATATTTATGTGGACACCCACCTACAAAAAAGTATATATCTAAAAATATGCAACTTTTTCTGTTGCCCACACTAACAAATATATTCTCCTTATTTCTTTTTTGCTTTTATATTTATATTTATTGTGTGTGTTGCCATGCATGGCCCCATCCATTGATCCTTCATTCACCCTAATCCCCTTCAAATCCCCCACCTCCCCTAATCAATTAATATTCTTACATCAACATTTAATAATTGCTTTTGCTTGGCAGGTAAAGGTTAAAATCATTGAGGAGTGTGGATCAATAACACTCATCATAATTACTCTCATTCTGAAAACTACATATTCCTGAATTCTGGGTATCACTCATACTCCTAAAATTCACCTTATCCCCCTTCTGCTGTTCATTTTTGTATCATATAATATACCCCTTGATTTAATAAATAAAAAAAGGTTCTTGAAAAAGATAGGCTAGTCACCGAGCCAAGTCAAAGTAAAGTGCATTTTTCATAACTAGTTAACAGCAAATTAAAATTGGGCCTGTTTTCCACTAGGAATCTTGGATAATATATGTTTATATTATAGGATATATATTAGGAGATAGGATAACTAGAGCACGTTAATGGGTTCTGGGGCTCTCCTTTTTGTCCCTGATATTGAGTGATTATAGTAATGGTGGGTACTAAGAAACACCCAAATTAATTTCTTCCAATCATGCATTACTACATTTGCCACTTTAAATTAAAAATAAAGATTATATTTTGCACTCCACCACTCATTATTATTATTATTATCACCTACACACCAAACATGCTTATGACCCACATGCACCATTTCCATTGTAAGTGCTCCTTTCCTACATCTGCTGCTTTTTTTCTTTCTTCTTTTTTTTTTTTCTTCGTTTCTTTTCTTTTTTTTTTTTACAATACACTATTAAATATCAAAATCGCTCAATAATTTTGCAGACAGTGACCTATTAAAGCATACGAAGATTATTTGCTTTAATCATCTCCCAGCTACATATTTAAAACTTTCATGATATGTAGGCAAATCGCATGGGTACTATGAGTGAGCATGACGGAGGCAAATCTTCATTTGTAGCTAAACATGTGATCACAATCTACTTCCACTAGGAAAAAAAAGAGATCTATAAACTTATGTATCGTATTTATTTAAATTTGGGAAAAGTGTCTTATTTAGCTCAAACATCCGATCACAATCTACTTCCACTATATTCAATTTGAGGGGAAAGAGAGATCTATAGCTACCTTGCGTATCGTATTTATTTAAATTTGGGAAAACTGCGTTTACTTTCACCTTCACTACAAAAAAATTGACAAACGCTTACCGAATTTGCTTGACAGGCAAGAAACCCATCACCATAAATTGACGTATTGCTGACAGGTAGAGAATGCTGGAAGATTGGTGATGGTAACGCCTGTCAGCATTTTTAGTGTCAGTAAATAATTTGCTAACGACATTAATGAACCCGTCAGAATTTTTTGACGGCCTGTTGATGGGATTCTGTTTTGCATGTAATTGTGGTATTTTTTCCATATTTTTAATTATGATTTTATATTATTTTTGAGTCGATTAGTTAATTTTCTAGGTTGTTTTTCTTTGTTTTATTATTTTTCGTATTTCTTTTTGATTTTATACTTAATATGATTTAATGAGTTTAATTAATTTGGGTTTGGTGTAATTCTTGGATTTTTATGTTCAAAATTCTCATTTAATGGGTGGCTCAATGATTTGAATTAAAGTTAAGACATTGATGACCAAAGTTCAAGCCAAGTTGTGACAAGAATAAGCTCCAAAATGCCAAATTTTCTGGAATGCTCGCCAAGGCAATCCATAAGTCACGCCAAGGCATGGTGTGCGCCAATTTGCTCGCCAACATCCGCGCCAGCACGCCCGCCCGCGTGCGCAACCCGCACGCGCCCGCACCCGCCAACCTCCAGGCCAAAAGTCACGCCAACACCCGCGACAAGCCACGCCCAGCGCCTGCCGAGAGCGCACAATGTCTGCCGAGAGCTGCCGACTATTTTGCATGTAATTGTGGTATTTTCTCGTATTTTTAATTAGAGTTTATGTTGATTTTAGTAGTTTTTAATTGAGTTTCATTAGGTTATTCGTTTGTTTTCTCATTCAGTTGTTTTTCGTGTTTCTTGTTGATTTTATACTTAAAATAGTTAAATGAGTTTAATTAATATGTGGATGGGTGTTATTATTGTTAGGTTTTGACAAGAAGGCAAAAAGAAGGTGAAAATTGGCTCTTGGCTCGATTTAGCTCGAGCCAAGGCGAGTCCCGCGCACAGCTGCTCGGCAGCTGCCGAGCGCTGCCGGCCACGCCCGCCTAGCTCCCGCGCGCACCTGCGCACGCCTGCCTGCACGCTGCCGAGATCCAGCACTGAGGCCTGCCGAGCCTTGCCACACAGTTTCGCCCATCGCTGAGCCTAGCTCGGCCAATGTCGAGCCAACCGAGCCAATTCAACCCAAATGGTTTTATATGACCATTTTGGGTCAAAATTGGTCAAACATAGGGATATCCAAGCTTATAACGCATAATTGACCCATTTACCCCTAATTACCTAGTATAAATAGACCCATCTCTCATTTTGTAAAAAAGACACTCCTCTCCCAACCCAAGATTGGGTTTGGGTTTAAGAATTCTCTCTCTAGATCTTAGAACAAAATCTCAAGTTTTTTGCCTTTGGTTTGTAAGCTCAATAAGGATTCAAGTACTCCCTCGAATTTTAATTTCATGCAATTTCATTCAAGATTTTGTTTCTCCTTTTTAATTCAAGTAAGTTTCTTTTAATTTCATGCTTTGTTCTTCATCTATTTTATGCTTTTTGCCTTAGCTATTAGAATTAGTGCTTGATCTTATGAATCTTCTATGGAATCTAGTTGAGTGACACATCTAGATCATAGATCGAGTTCTTGATCGTTTAATTTCACGTTATTTTACATGTTTCATGCATTTTCTTCATTTTTATGCTTTTTGTCTTAGCACCTTGATTTCATGTTGGATCTTAAGAATTGACTATGGAATCTAGATGAGTGACACGTCTAGATCATAGATCTGGTCTTGGATCGTCTTGATTTTGAGTTTTTCACATGCTTTATTTTAAATTAAATTTTTGTGCTTTGTTTCATGCTAAATCTTAGATCTAGGCTTCGTTGCTTGTTATTTTCCTTAAAGCTTTAAACTTTGACGTCAATTTTTATTGCTCTTTCCATTCATACTTTCATTTTTACTTATTTTCATTATTTAGGATTTTATGCACAGTTGTACCTTGTGCATGCATGCTTGTACTTGGTGAAATATTGCATTTTCTTGCTTATTTTCATTATTACTTTGCATTAACATATTGAGGCATACGACGAGGCATCCGACCAACTAGCAATTTCCATTTCTAGGATAGTTTAACTAGTTTACTTGCTTTATTTTCATTTTCCTTTTATTTCTTCAAGCTTGAAACACCTTGAATCCTTCAATCGAATCGATCTCTGATAATACCAAGTCAAGAACCCGTTGATATATTTCAACACCACTAAAACTATGAAAACAAAATGGCGCCGTTGAGACTCGGCTTGGTTAAGGCTTTCGATTTGATTGTCGTTTCAATGTTTTTAGCTATCTTTGTTATTTTACATTTTTGTTTAGTATGTGATGGGGCAATAAGTTGGTCAGACCTATTTTGGTGTAGATCTGATTCGGAAGATCTGGAGTACTACAAAGAAAAAATAAGATCGGCTTTGCTTGAGTGAGGGTCTGGCCAGACCTGTTGGGAAAATAGGATACCAGGAAGGATGGGAGTAGCTCTCCCTTTTTCCTGGGCTGAAGGAGCGCTCTACCAGAAAAGAAGGAGGAAGACCTATTTCCTGACTCTTGATAAGGTGACAAGTGGGACCACTTGTCATAATTGGTTGCGTAACGGCCCGTGATTCGCGGGGTGTGTTCCTAGGATCCCGGCTGGGGTCCCCACTAGGAAAATTTATAAATGTCTCAGCCCCAAGGCTGAGAGAGGTATGTTCTCTCAAGCATTCCTTCTTATTTTCTGGAATACACCTCAAACGCTTGCTAACTTAAGCATCGGAGAGGTTTCCACCTGAAAACCACCGGTGGTCCTTTCTAACTCTTGTTTGTGGTTCAGGTCTGGGTTTCGTGTGTAGGTCGGGCGAGACATTCTGGTTCCCAGGGGGTTCCTCTGGACGTCGTATTTCAGGTCGAAATAATTGGCGCCGTCTGTGGGAAGTCGATCGAGCTAAGACGTGAGGATGACTTCAGATGGTTGGAAGCGAAGTTTGATAGGGGAGTTGGATGGCACTCCGAGTTCCGTCGTGCATGCTCACGCACAACAGGCACCAGGATCATCATCGATACCAGATGCAACGGGATCGGCCATGGCAGCTCCGCCGAGCTCCACACCACCGCCTCCGAGGGGGCCTGCTGCGGCTGGGGGTGTCTCTCTCAACAAGTCATTTCTAACACATCTTTCAGAATTGATTGGAAAAGCTGTGGAGGCGGCGGTCGAGAAAAAAATTGCGGAAATGGCATCACCGCCGGCCAGTACACTGCCGGCGCGGGCAACCCCGGCGGCAGAAACGGAGCCACTGCGCGCTCGGCGTGCGGAGCGAGTCCACCAGCCAGACAGAGAAGAGCATCTTGCCACATCTGACGGCGACACTGCCAGCCAGGTTAACCCCGGCCTGGCTGAGCAGATGCAAAGCCTGCAGAAAGAGGTGCGTGAATTTAGGAAGAAGATGGTGGTTGCAGTTGCACCGCCGGCACGGCGAGGCACCCCATTTACGGAAGAAGTCATGTGCGATGACGTCCCAGCGTCCTATCGGTCCTTGGGTTTTGAATACAACGGGACGACGGATCCAGCAGACCACCTCAACCGTTTTGAGATAGCAGCGGCGTTACACAAAATTTTCGATTCAGTTATGTGCCGGGTCTTTCCAATGACCTTCACCAAATCGGCACAACTCTGGTTCAGCCAATTGCCGCCGAGATCTATCAGCAACTTTGATGAATTCAGCTCGGCCTTCCTACATCAGTTCACGAGTTGTAGGAAGTATCAAAAAATGCCGCTCGAGCTCTTTAGTTTAAAGCAGAAAGAAAATGAGAGCCTACGTGCCTACATCAATAGGTTCACGAAAACAAAGCTGGAAGTGCCCTCGGCGTCGGAAGAGCTGCTTGTAAACGCTCTGGCGCAAGGTTTGAGGAAGGGAGAGTTGTTCCAGTCCCTGGTGGTAAGACCAGCATTGAAATTTGGGGAACTCTTGGAGAGAGCCGAGAAGTACATCCACTTAGAGGAAGCTCTGAAGCTCAAAGATGAAGGGGAGAGGAAGAGAGAGAGGTATGACAGGGATGATAGGGTAGCGACAAAAAAGCCCAGACCAGAGCTGTCAATGGGTAGATCTCGATTTGATAAATATACTCCTCTGGCAACACCTCCGGGCGAAATTTTGCTGGCAATAGAGCGTCACCCAGAGCTCAAGTGGCCCAAAACTTACTCGCAGAAGCCAAGAAAAGAAAGGTCAGATCGCTTTTGTCGTTTCCATAATGAATACGGACATAACACGGATGAATGCACGCATTTGAAGGACGAATTGGAGAGAATGGTCCAGGCTGGACATCTAAAGGAATATGTTGGCACGAGAAGGGGTGAAACCAGGCCTGGCCATCACAGTTCGGACCGCTTCCCACAAGGCAAGGGTGGTCGGGCGGATGTCCAGGACAGAGTAAGACCTGGATTGAGAAGACCTGACCAGGCCCAGGTCGTTCACGGTGAAATCCAAATGATAACAGGAGGAGAGCTGGATGAGCACTCTAAGAGAGCTCAACACAGTTATGTTAGGGCTGCTAAAGACCTAATCAGAACATCCCGAGAAGTGGGACAGGTAGCGGCCACACCTAACATTTGCTTCGGATCGGAGGATAGCGATGGCATCCTCGCTCCACACATGGATGCTTTGGTGATAACAGCTACTATCGCCAACTATAACGTTCGTCGAATTTTCGTGGACACAGGATCTTCTGCAGATATTCTATTCTTAGATTGTTTTACAAAACTAAGGTTGAATGTTGAACTTGAAGAGGTAACCACTTCCCTGGTGGGGTTCGAAGGAGGTGCTTTAAAACCTATGGGAGCAATTCGACTCCTTGTAACTCTGGGGGAAGAGCCATATAGGGTGACACGAATGGTGCGTTTCCTGGTGGTGGACGCACCATCCTCATATAATGTTATGTTGGGTCGGCCCTCTTTGAGCCAATTCCAGGCCGTCATCTCGGTTTTCCACATGAAAATGAAGTTTCCCACGGAAGACGGAACTGGTGAAGTAAGGGGAGACCAGTATGCTGCGCGGCAAACATACATGGATTGCATACGGCGGAATGAAGAGGAGAGGATGAACAAAAGGGCTCGGACGGAGCAGCCACAGCTAGAACTAGCAAGACGGGAGGAAGGGCTGATGATAGTAGAAGTCGTTCCAGGCGATGCGAGTAGGACTCTGCGGGTGGGCACGACGCTTAGTCCTGAGGTGTTAACAGGCCTGGTGGCTTTATTAAGAGAGAGTGCAGATGTCTTTGCATGGTCCCCTCAAGATTTAGTGGGAATAGACCCTGAAATTGCKGAGCACCGCCTCAATATCCGCWCAGACATAAAAYCGGTCAAACAGAAGAAACGAAATTTTGGGCCAGAGAAGGAGGCCATCATAGAGGCAGAAGTAGAGAAGCTCCTGAAAGCTGGGCACATTCAGGAGATACAATTCCCAGAATGGCTCTCCAATGCAGTGTTAGTCCCGAAAACAGAGGACTGGCGGATGTGCATTGATTTTCGAGACCTGAATCGCGCCTGCCCGAAAGATCATTACCCATTTCCAAGAATTGACCAGCTTGTGGACTCCACTTCCGGCTGTGAGCTTTTGAGCATGATGGACGCCTCGCAAGGATACCATCAGATTAGATTATCTAAAGAGGACTGGAAGCGTGTTAGCTTTATAACCCCAAAGGGAACGTATTGCTACGTGGTCATGCCTTTCGGCCTCAAAAATGCGGGTGCTACCTATCAGCGACTGGTAGATAAGATGTTCAAAAATCAGCTCGGTCGGAATATGGAAGTATACGTGGACGACATGTTGGTAAAGAGCATAAAAGCAACGTCGCATGTGCAGGATTTAAGGGAAACCTTTGACACTTTGCGAAGATACAAAATGAGGCTTAACCCAAAGAAATGCACGTTCGGAGTTAGGGCGGGAAAATTTTTGGGCTATATGGTCACGAAAAATGATATCGAGGCTAACCCTGAAAAGGTGAAGGCTATCATAGAAATGAGCATGCCCCAGAATGTGAAGGAGATGCAGTGCCTGGCAGGACGAATTAATGCCTTGAGCAGATTTGTGTCCAGATCTGCCGAGAAAAGCTTACCATTTTTTCAGGCCTTGAGAAAGGAGGCCAGGTTCCAATGGAATGATGAATGTGAGGAAGCCTTCCGATTGCTAAAAGAGTATTTGGCCAGCATGACCTTACTCACTAAATCCGTTTAAGGAGAACCCTTGGTACTGTATCTATCTGTGGGACAGAAAGCGGTCAGCTCTGTCCTAATCAGGGAAGATGGTAAGATACAGAGACCAGTATATTTTTGGAGCAAGGTCTTGCACATGGCAGAAGTGAGGTATGTGTAGGTGGAAAGGGCGATGCTAGCCCTGGTAGGAAYTGCARGGAAATTACGACCATATTYCCTTTCTCATACAATTGTTGTACGAACCAATCTACCATTAAAAAATATAACGGATAAACCAGAAGCATCAGGGAGGCTGGTCAAGTGGATCATAGAGCTGAGCGAATTTGACCTTGTGTTTGAGTCCAGAACAACAATTAAAGCCCAAGTTCTGGCTGATTTCATGCAAGAAATGGCCGGTCCCCTGGATGAACTGAAAAAGTGGATAGTTTTCACTGACGGTTCTGTATGCAATCAGGGCTGTGGGGCCGGAATTGTCCTGATAGACCCCAACGGGCGTATCTGCTGAATTCGCTGTCTGATTAGATCCCACATTTTCTAACAATGTCGCTGAGTATGAGGCCCTTTTGAGAGGGATCCAGATGGCGAAAGATCTAGGAGCGAAGCGATTAAGCGCCAAGGTAGACTCGCAGCTCGTCTGCAAACAAATTAGTGGGGAATTCGAGACAAGAGAAGAAAGCATGCAGAAGTACCTAGCAAGATTCAGAGAGTTAGCCAAGGGGATGAAAGAATTAACTTTTACTCAGATTCCCAGAGAAAAAAATGGCCTTGCGGACTTCTTAGCAAAAGTAGCAAGTTCAGCCACAGATTGTTATGAATGAACGATCACCTTGTTGAAGGCAGAAGGAGAGTTCGGGGTCGAGCAGATCTGTACGGTTGCCGAGGAGGAGGATTGGCGCTCCTCCATAAAAAGATACCTTGAACAGAAGGTCATTCCGGAGGAAAAGAGAGAAGCGGCGAAAATACAGAGCAGGTCTTCTAGATTTTGCCTGATCAAGGGAGAATTATTCAGGAGAGGATTTGGTCAACCTCTTTTAAGGTGCTTATCGCAAACAGAAGGAGATCTGGTGTTAAGGGAGATACACGAAGGTTGTTGTGGCAACCATATGGGGGCCAGAGCTCTAGCCAGCAAAGTATTGAGAGCTGGTTATTTATGGCCTTCTCTGAGGAAGGAAGCTGATGACTTCGTCAGAAAATGTGAAAAGTGCCAGAAAATGGCCCCACTAATCCACCAACCCGGCGGAAGAACTCATGACGATGAGTTCCCCCTGTCCATTCTCTAAATGGGGTATTGATATGGTCGGCCCGTTCCCGATGGCCCCAGCCCAGAAAAGGTTTTTGATTGTGGCTATTGACTATTTTAGCAAGTGGGTTGAAGCAGAGGCTCTCGCTAGAATAACTGAGGAAGCTGTGATGGGTTTCATTTGGAAGAATGTGGTCTGCCGCTTCGGTATACCAAGAATATTGGTGTCAGACAATGGGACCCAATTTGCGGGAGCCAAGATAAAGGCTTGGTGCGCCAAGATGAACATTCAGCAACACTTTACGGCTGTATACCACCCACAAGCGAATGGTCAGGTCGAAGTAACTAACCGCATTTTAGTCCAAGGAATTAAGTCACGACTGGACAGATCTGGAGGAAAGTGGGTGGAAGAAATGAGCTCCGTGCTGTGGGCGTACCGTACGAATCCGAAAGAGAGCACAGGTGAAACCCCTTTCAGTTTAGTGTACGGTGTGGATGTTGTAGTGCCTGCAGAGGTCAGCTTAAAGACCCATCGGATCCAGAATTTTAGTGAAGAACAGAATGAGCTATTAAGGCAGGACGCTTTAGACCTGATTGAGGAAAAAAGAGAACAGGCCGTGTTACGAATGGAGCATATTAAAGGAAGGGTGAAAGCGGCATATGACAAAACCGTGGTCAAGCGACTATTTCGAGTAGGAGATCTGGTCTTATGACGGTCTGACCTCGGACGAGCAAAGGGGAAGTTGGAAGAGTCTTGTCAAGGGCCGTTGAGAGTCACCCAGTCCTTGCCTGGTGGTGCTTACAGGCTGGAAGAGCTGGATGGCACAACACTCCCTCGCGCTTGGAACATCGTCAATTTACGAATTTTTTTCACCTAATTGTAATGCCTTGTGTTTACTTGATTAAATAAATTCGCAGATTGAATAAAATCGCAATCCATGGCGGAAGTAACCATTAAGAGACATTCGAGATATTGATAAACATACCTATTGATAATTAAAAACGAGCTTACAACACAAGCAGGAAAATACAAGAGGACACTTATGCAGAACATTAACAAAAAAAAAAAAGAGAAAAAAACAGCCTCAAGATGGAGGTACAGAAGCGAGAAGTTGACGGAGCCGCTGGATCTCGTCCTCATGTTCCAAAAGACGGACACGAAACCGGTCTGACACATCCACCGCGATGTCCCAGTCAACGTGCAGCTCCGCGTTCTCCCTCTTCAGGTCAACAATGATTTGCTGAAGGCATTGTCGTTCACTGCGGAATTGCGATTTCTTCTCAGCCAGCTTCTCCGTACATTCTCGCAACTGATCCTGCAGTTGGGAGATTTCTTCCTTAAGACGACCCTTCTTATGAAGCAGTCGGATATGCTCCTCAGTGGAAAAGACGTTGGGAGACGATGAAGACGCCATTATGAAAGGGAAATATGCCGAGGAGGGACACCATTATATAGGGAAGGAAAAAGCAGGAATATCGCTTAAATTTGGCGCACAAAGGGCTTAGAAAAGGCGGGAAACTAAGTTTGAGTTTTGGCGTGCAAAAGGCCCAGATAAGCCAGGATTGGCTAAGAACGAATGTCCTCGATTTTGCCTGACCTGATTGTCAGTATAAGCCAGGACTGGCTAAGGACGGATGTCCTGAAATTTGCCTGACCTGATTGTCAGTATAAGCCAGAATTGTCTAAGGACGGATGTCCTGAAATTTGCCTGAACTGATTGTCAGTACAAGCCAGGATTGGCTAAGGACGGATGTCCTGAAATTTGCATGACCTGATTGTCAGTACAAGCCAGGATTGGCTAAGGACGGATGTCCTGAAATTTTGCCTGACCTGAATTGTCAGTATAAGCCAGGACTGATTACGGACGAATGTCCTGAAATTTTCCTGACCTGATTGTCAGTGTAAGCCTGAAGGCTAAGGACGAATGTCCTGAGGTTTTCTTGACTTGAATGATGATTAAGCCAAAACTGGATAAAGACGGTTGTCCCTGAGTTTATCCAACATGAAGTATGGGTTCATGTTAACAGGCTTGATCTCCTGATCTAAATGTCAAGAGCCATCTAAATGGTTTATACAGACAGACCTGACCTGTCGGTCCGCAAGAATGTATGAATGTGTTTGATTGGACTACAATACAGGCCCTTCAGAGGTAAAAATGCTTAATAGCTAACATTATTGTGCATGAATTGAACAACCAAAGATGGATTAACAGAGCACATATTGAGAAAGAAAACTAGAGAAATTCATACCGACTACCCACACCTTTCCGAAAGGAAAAGGTTGGCGGCTTTGATTACAGGAGATTGTAGGGAAAACATTGAAAAAATAATACAAACTATGATGTTTAGCTATGGGAAGGTCTTCGGTCTGAATCCAGAACTCGACGGACTCGCCAGAGTTCACGCTCTGTTTCGTGCAGGCGGCGGCGATATTTGTCAGAGCGATCGGCAAGCAGCGGAACTTCACCGACGGTGGCAGTCAAGCGGCCTACCGATTCGGCCAGGTCCGCCTTCTCCTCTTGAAGTTGGCGGTTAACTTGCCGGAGTTCAGCCCACTCTCTTTTGTAGAAACGTTTCTTCTGGCGCTTCCTTTCCAGCAGTCGATAGAGATAACCGACTTTCTCCTTGAGCAAAACCAGTTGGTCGGAAAGCTTGAATTTCTCCACGACTAGGGAGATGTTTTTTTATCTTCACTGCATTGAGTTCTTCGATCAGAGGAGAGGAAGACATTTTTTTCAGATTGGTTGATGATGAATAATGAAGACATGAATGTATTTAAAATGAAGACGCGTGTAAAAGGAATCAAAAAGTACTAGGGTTCCCAGAAAATCAGGAAACCCTAAAAATCCAAGAGCCGCAACAAGACAAAATGCATTAATTGACATTAAGTAAAATAGTCTGAGTACAAAATACGCATTGGAAGTGACAGACCAGCCACACAGGCAAAGCACCAGGTCTATCTAAAAATACAATAGAGGCACAAAAAGCTATGGCTCCGCATCCAGCTCTGCGGCTAGCTGTCCCACTACATCTTCAACCAGGGCACCGGGGGACGTCCCACCTGGCAACTCACCCTGACCAGCGAAGGTTGGGGAGGGAGAAGAGTCAAGGATAGCTAGGGCAAGATCCTGGCCTGGATGAGATGCAGCAAGAGAGTGGAAGAGAGGATTTTTCAGTGGAAGGGCCCGATTAAAGATAGCGCTGGGATCAGCTGCATTGGTTGCACTCCACTTGGCCTGCTCGTCGAAGGCAAAGTTGTAATAGCTTATGGCCTCGGGAAGAAGCAAAGAATAGAGCTCTTTGGATCCTAGAAAAGCCCTCTTGGACTCCTCTCTAGCCAACTGAATTAACCTTAGGCCCTCTTCGGAGCCTAAAAACTCCATCCTCCACTCTGCCTTAGCTTTGGTCAGGGACTCATCCGCCAAACTACGGGCTTCAGCTAAGGCTTCGTCCCTCGCCTCAGCGCGAGCAGCTTTGATCATCTTCGCCTGCACTTTGCGCATCTCCTCCGTTTCAGCCCTTGATTTCTTGAGCTTCTCTTTCAGCTCTCTCAGCTCCTCCAATTGCCTTTTCAGCTGCACTCCTCTCTCTTTGGCAAGAGTCCTGATGCGTTCCATTTTCAGGACGAGCTCTTTATTCTCCTTAACCACATCAAACTGGATCAGCGATCTAGACATGCGAGTGGCTAGAAGGGCCTTCTTGGAGATAGCCTAAAAAAAAAAGAAAAAAGAAAAGAGAGAGAGTGAGAAGGAAATTTTTTAGCATAGAAGCAGATTATATGACGTGGGTACGAGGAACAAAATCTTACCCGGTCTTCATCCTGGCACCATGACTCCAACAGCTGGTGGTCCGTCATTCTTTCCAAGTCCGGTTGGTCTGCTGGTAGCATTTGCCGGAGCAGGTATTGAACAGCAGTCTCCCCCGAGCAGTTGGCGATGGAATTAATTGGGGGTGGACCGCTGCGAGTACCAGCAGGAGGGGCATTATGAGCTGAGGAGACCAGAGCACGGCCACTGGGGGTTGTGCGTGGCCTCTTGGACAGAGGAAGTGTATCTTCCTCTGAGTTGGAAGAAGAGGGTCTGGCAAGAACAGATCGCGAGGGCAGTGGAGCAGGACTAAGGCTGATTTCTGGAAGGGAGTCCTATGCAGGGTTAGAAGGCCCCACCCCTTGCTCGACAGCCTTGGAAGGTTCGCTGGTTTTCCTCTGGGCTGCCTCGATCATCTCGCGCATCATCTTGTCTGAAAGCACCAAGAAAGAGAGTTAAAGATAAAAAATAAGCCAACAAGACAAACCAAAAAGGAGAAAAATTATACCGATCTCTTTGGTTAAAGGGGCTGTTTCTGACTCATTGTTAAAAAATCCAAGACAAAGGGAAGGAGAAGATCAGTCACATGGAGAGGATTCTTATTTAAGGTAGAAATGATTTTCTTTATACGAGAAGACCTGTTGGTTGAGGACAGAGGAGGATATGCGGGTAATCCTTCAATTGGCTTAGGACTAAAACCCCAGTCCTCGCTACAATAAACAAAGAAGAATTTCTTCCTCCAATCCTTGTTGATAGTAGGGAGTTTAAATAAAAAGTGAACCCCGGGTCGGGCCGTCAAATAAAAACAACCCGGAAAAGAACTTTTCACTTGGAAAAGCTGGAAGAAGGCATGAGCGGAAGGGTCCAAACCCGCGTAACGCATGGCCAGACTGTAACAGACCATGATGCGAAAGGAGTTAGGGGTAAATTGAAAAACGGGAATTTGATATATTTTGGCTATTTCCAGCATTAGGGGATGCACGGGAAGATGTAGGCCTGCCTGAAATTGGTCTTGGTAAAAGTTCAACCATCCGGTTGGCGATTGGCAGGCCAATATACCGGTCGGAGGGCAATAAGCGTCAATGGGATCGGAGATTCTATATTTATGACGAATTTCTTCTACCGTCCTTTTACTCAAGATGGAGGTAATTTTGGGGTGATCGGCGGTGGCCGGAGGGTATTCTAGGCCACCGGAGGAGGAGGAAAGGGTAGCCATCGCCGCGGCCATTGAGGAAGATATAGATAGAGAATCAGAGTCCCCCATGGGTGAGTCAGTTAAAAGAGGGGAAGGTAGTATCGCTGCCGCGGGAATAGCCGGCGGCGAAGAGACGTTATGAGGAGGAACGCTAGAAGACGAAGCCATTCTAAAGAAATTAAAATAAGATCAGGGGCTAAGAGAGGTACCTGGCCTGTGAAGGATTGCCGGAAAATTTAAAACTGAGAAATTTTAATCGGAGAGGATCACCAGAAATTCCGAAAGAAAAGGGAGGCTTGAGAGATTTAGAGAAGCTGAAAAATGCAAAATGAGGGTTCAGCGGGAATAAAAAGAAATAAGATAGAATTCGAAAATAGGAATCGATAAAGGCGGGATTTGAAAAGATCCTCACATTTAATGATTGGCAGATGAACAGTACCCTAGGCGGCGGGCTGGAATTCTAACCACTCTAGGATAGGGCTAACGTGGCAGCACTGGAAAAGGCACGAAAATAAAGGCTTTGGGAAATGAACCGGCACCATTAGCGCCTGTAATTAGGTTTTTAAGAGGATTTCTTGGGGTCCGCGCAAAGCACGGATAATAGACCTGTAGGTCCTCATTTTTGACGAGCACCCCTGAAATACATCAGTTCTACCCAAATACCCGTAGGGGGGAGGAGTTGATGGGGCAATAAGTTGGTTAGACCTATTTTGGGGTAGATCTGATTCGGAAGATCTGGAGTAATACAAAGAAAAAACAAGAGCGGCTTTGCTTGAGTGAGGGTCTGGCCAGACCTGTTGGGAAAATAGGATACCAGGAAGGATGGGAGCAGCTCTCCCTTTTTCCTGGGCTGAAGGAGCGCTCTACCAGAAAAGAAGGAGGAAGACCTGTTTCCTGACTCTTGATAAGGTGACAAGTGGGACCACTTGTCAGAATCGGTTGCGCAACGGCCCGTGATTCGCGGGGTGTGTTCCTAGGATCCCGGCTGGGGTCCCCACTAGGAAAATCTATAAATGTCTCAGCCCCAAGGCTGAGAGAGGTATATTCTCTCAAGCATTCCTTCTTATTTTCTGGAATACACCTCAAACGCTTACTAACTTAAGCATCGGAGAGGTTTCCACCGGAAAACCACCGGTGGTCCTTTCTAACTCTTGTTTGTGGTGCAGGTCTGGGTTTCGTGTGTAGGTCGGGTGAGACATTCTGGTTCCCAGGGGGTTCCTCTGGACGTCGTATTTTAGGTCGAAACAGTATGTTAGGTTCGTATAGCTATGGTGGATATATTCCCAACATGGGAGGGCATGGTGCAAACCATGTTGGGAATGGGATGTATAATGGATTTGGCAACGTGGGAGGGCATGGTGCAAACCACGTTACCAATGGTGGATCCGGCTATGGTCAGCCTAACATGGGAGGGCATGGTGCAAACCATGTGGGGTCGAGCGGCTTCTTGGGTTCAAACGGTTCGTATGGAGGTTACGGAGCCCCTACTCCTCAAAATTCGAATATGTATGATGGAGGCTTCGTTAATCCAAATGGGATCATTAGTAACCAAAATTCGAATTCCACTCCGTATGGAGGATATGGCGCTACCAATCACTTCCCAAATATGCACAATCCAACATCCGGTCCATATGGGGGTTTTAATGCTCCCAACCAATGCACGAACATGTATGGATGTCAAACTCCGATTCCCGGCTCGTTTAGTGTTCCCCGAATTCCCCCTTTAACAGTTAAAGATCATTGAGATCCAATCTAAAACCTAAGAAAGAGAAAATTATCTAATAGATTGAGAGTGATTTTGATCCCAAACCCTAGCTTGGGTAGGGAGGGGAGTTCATTGTCTTCATAAGTCAAGTGGAGGGTTTTTATAGTCGTTAGCAGGGGGCAAGCTCGTCAAAACGCTTTAAGTCCCGGACACCCAGTCGATCAACTGAGGACCAGTCGATCGACTAAGGGCAGTCGATCGACTGCTCTTCAGAGAGCATCGCAACTCTCTGTTGATCAGTCGATTCTTGATGGTTGCAGTCGATTTCCTCAGGGGCGGTCGATTGACAGCTCAGTCGATCGACTAGATGCCATTCGATCGACTGCCTCGCACAATTGCAGTCCTTTCTGATGGTCAGTCGATCTTTCAGTCGATCTCTTGGATGGCAGTCGATCGACTGCGGGTTCTCTGGGCAGTTGCTCGGGCAGTCGGCCAGGCTCGATTTTCCTCTTTTCGGCACGGTTTCTGGAGTTCCGACGCCTTGACTCGCTCCGTAACAACATTTAGCGTTGGTCTAATACCTCGTGCCAGCTACATTTATGAATTTAGATTCAAAACCCATGGATTGTCTTCAATAAACGCATATAACAAACTTCAATACTAAAAACGGAGAAATGACCGAAAACCTAACGAGAATGACAAAAATTTACAAATTTAAAACAAAACATTAAAAAATTCATTAACAAACAAGCAAATAAATTAGCTAATTATATATATTTCATAAAATTTACAATGATTCAATTTGTTCAATAAAAATGTTAGAAATATCAAAAATTTATAAAAATATCTTATCAGAGGAGTCCTATGACGGGGAGGCTGTGGCCGGTACTGCTGTAATCGAGCTAGCAACTCGGCCATATTCGAAATAATCTGCACATGTAATCGAGCTATCAACTCGGCCATATGTCCAAAATTTAAAACAAAAAATTCAAACTTCAAATTATTTTTACTAAGATTGAATTTAATAATACGTTTCATGTTAATATATATTATTTTAATGATATTATTTTACAAGACCAAACTTCAATTTTGAACATATAATAATCAATTTTATATAATTGAGTATGCCGATTGGACAGAAATTTTAATATGTCATTCGAACAAAAATCTTATAATGAACATAGATTCGCAAGTTTTTTTCAAAGTACTATTTTTGTAATAATTAAAAAACTTACAATTTCATTTATGTCTAATTATTTAAAGATAAATCGAAAACAAATATGTAATGTAGTTTTAATTTGTAATTGAACAACTAATATTTTGAATTCTCTAATATTATTTTAGATAATAACTTAAATAACATCTACTTCGTAAACTTCAGCTGATATATCTTGAGTAGGGATGTGACCGAACCGACCGAATTGTCAAAACCGAACGAATTCGGTCGCTAGTCGGACCGAACAGACAGAAAAAAATTGGGAAACCGAACCGATCCGAACCAAAATATTTCGGTCGGTTTCGGGCCGAAACGATTCCTTTTTCTTTTTTCCTATTATTTTCTAAGCCACAAAAATAAATTAAAGAAATATATAATTAATATTATATATATATAATTTGGTCTGTTCGGTTTTATCGGTTTGTTTGTTGGTGAAATCGAAATCGATGGGATTGACCGATCTTTTTACGACCAAAAATTGGAAAAGCGAACCACCGGTCGAAAAAACGAACCGAATTGTACTATTCGGTCGGTTCGGTTTTTGGTCGAATTTAACACACCCCTAATTTTGAGTATATGTATTATAACATTAATATGACTAAAAATCAATATATGATGAAGATGTAAACCCGTTAATTTTAGGATACTCCGAGTATTCGAACTCTGAGCGTACTCTTTTTCACAATTTAAGCTCCTACTATCGAAATGATGATGGGATTATAAAATACTGGGTTTGTTAGTACGTAGTGTATGTGTATATTATGTGTTCGTCTGAAAAATCAAACTAATTTACCCGTCAATTGATTTTGAATTTAATTGGTACTAAAAGAACGTATTCGCACCGACTGCTCGAAGTTGTATAAGTTTTTTGAAAACACTCGTACAATTGGTAAAAATCAACGTTCGTCTCGATTCGTATTCTAATCGGCTCGACACATATATAATTTAAACTAATTTACCCGCCCA
>BMAC01000057.1:1624937-1646296 GCA_014905375.1 Phtheirospermum japonicum | reverse complement strand
ACAATATATTGTTAACGGATGATTTTTGTCTCGTGCATGGAACAAATACTTTCAGGAATCTATCTAGTTATAATAGTAGTTTTATATGCTTGGCAACTATTGGCTTTTGGATGAGACAATTACATACATGACTTTTATATTTTCTTTTGATATTTTCGATTTAATGAAAGAGAATGATGGGCTGTTATCAATAGCTTGATTATTAAAATTAAAAAATTATCCAATTTTCATATATGTGGTTTTCATTCTACAATTTATTTTAATTAATATATCTCTTTAACGTTAGTTTTTTTTTAAAATATTATTGAGTACTTCAAATATTATACAATATATATATTAATTAAATTTAATTACTATTAAATTCATAAAAGTTAATGAGAAATATGATGTCTTTAGTAACACAATTATGTGGTGATACCAAATATCATCTAATTATTATCAAATTGTTATTGGAAGAGTTTCCTAATTCTGGTATGAATTTGTACCAAAAATAAAATTACAATGACAAATTCATATTTGACGTCAAAATAGAACTCTTTCATGTCAAAATAATATTGACGCCCTTCTTCTAGAACTGATGACAAATTGTAGCATTGTCATGAAAAGAAACTTGATTTGACACCAAATATCGTCACCGTTATTAAAGGGAACATTTGTGACAAAATTAATTCTGTCACAACTACAAATTTATCGTGACACCCAATTATTGTCACATATTATTATATGCTTGTCATAAAATGTGTTTTCCGAACAGTTTTTTTTTGTCATCCCAAAAATGTGACAAAATACATTTGATCGTCATAAATTATGATTATTCGTGACGAAATCGGTGAACAACTGTGACGACAATAAATGTTGTCATAGAAGGGTGTTATTCTATGACGAATGCAAAAACCGTCAATATTGTTTAACATACCATGACGAAAGTTTGTGCGTGGAAAAAAAAATCGTCACTAAACAGCAGATTTCTTGTAGTGTCACTAGTGCAGAAACAACATTCTAGAATGCCCTGGTGGCATTTTTGTAATAAAAAGTCATATACTAGAACAACTTTTACAATATACGTTCTAAATAATTGGAGTCAGTTAACGTCTTTAAAAAAAGATGTTCTTATATATTCAATATCTAGAACGCCTTTAAAAAATACGTTCTTGTATATTCAATATCTAGAATTTATAGTTTAAACACGTTCTGATATATTAACTTATTTAGAACGTCTTAAAAAGATGTTCTAGAATGTAATTAAATTTTAATTTTATTCACAGTTCGCTTTGCTCTAATTCTCTGTCATCTCCTCGATCCATCCGTCTCAAATCTCCTCTCCCCCAATCCATCCATTTTACATCTAAGAGAGCAAAAGAAGCAAACGAGAGCGCTAGAAAAAAAAAGACTGATACAAACATATATCCAGCCCCTAACCATCCCCAGCTGTTACCCATCTTTCTCTCTCTTTCTACTTTCTTTCCCTCTTTGAATTCCAGTCGGCAAATCCCTTACACCACCGGCCGATGGCAAAATCAACAGACTGGAGTGCAGCACCAGGCTCCGCCATTGGATGTACGATCAATGACTTGCAACAGGAGATTCACGATGGTGATGTGGAGATTCCTCAGAATTGAAGGTTTTGAAGCGGCATTTCAAGGGTTTAGGTATTGTTCCTTTAGCTTCTCAATTTGTATTTTTCTATTTTGATTAATTGAATGCCTAGGCCCTGGGATGATATTAATTATATTTTGAAGGTGCCTTTTACTTTGTTTGAATCAGACTTGATTTTAATTTTTGTGAATGATTGGTATCTATAATATTGGAATATCATTACTTTTCAATTGTGGAATGCATCTTTCATATTAGTTAAAAGTATTTGAGAAAAATGCTTGGGAAATAGTCTTTTCTGTTGGTTATATTCAATGTGCACTTTGCTTTTGCTTTGGGTGAAATTTGCTAATTTTGCATTGTATTTTAGTGGTGACCAGGGCTTTATCTTGAAAATGGGAATCATAGCTAGAACCGGCAGTTGTATGTGGTAATGCAAATGCATGACTTTTTATAGTGGCTGTAGTTTTTATTAGGCTCATCCAGTTTGGGTTACTGCGCTCACAATATTTAAGATCAAAAATTGAGGTGAAAATAATAAATGTTAGATGTTATCGTTGATGGTTCAGTCTTTCATTTCATAAATGTGATTAGTTGCAGATTTGGAGAAAAGCAGATGTTTTGATCAATGTGGAATCGGCATTAAAAACTACTTTATCATAAGCGAGGACAGGATAATTTGGTGGATGGTGTGGTCAACTTTATGGCTATATGCATTATCGCGAACCCTAAAACCCAGGTACATAATTTGATATCAATATTACCTTTTCATCTCCTCTTTATAGGTTTATCACTCATCATTTATCAAGATCTCACAACATCGTTAATTATTGACCATTTATTGACTTTCTTAGATTCATTAAAACATGCCTTAACCCAAAACCTTCGTATTAGGGCTCTGTCCTTGCCGAATCTTTTAATGTTCTCATTTTGTTGTATGGGTGTGAAAAAACTTTGTATGGGAACAATTTATTGCATGTAAATTGTCTTTGTTACCTCAATGAAAGCGGTAGCAACACAATTCGGCTGATCCAGTTTGGGTTTCTTTAGCTGAAAAGGCTTTGAGAAATATTATCAGCGACTCAAAATTCACTTGGAGGAAAAGGGTACATGTGAGATTGGTCCAAGTATCTTTACTTGATTTTCCACAATTTTTCTTTTCATTATTTTCTTTTTTACTACCTCAAACAACGACATGAGATTTGAATTTGTATATGCTCCAAAATGTTTGTTTGTTTTAATAAAAAGAGAATAACTTTTATTTTTATTCACCAAGTTAATTTGTGCATTTCCTGTTCATATTCCATGCTAGTTAACTTTTGTTTGTATCACTTTTGTATAGTTGCTTGAATTCAAGATTTACATCAAAAGGCTATCTATGTCCTTAAGAGAAACAAGATAATGTTCTCACTTGTTGTCCTAAATACACATCAAATTTTGAGAAAGAAATTAATGGTTCAGCTCAACTGCCCTAATGGCTCAAACCCCATGGAAATAGGACACTTGATAAGGTACTAGCTTTTTCCTTTCTTTTTTATTTTTTCTTTTTATTAAAAGCTTTATATTAAAATTTGTTTCAATTCTACAAACTGCACCCTCCATATATGATACTTATTAAGAAAAGACAAACTTAAATGGCAATAAGAAGTCCAATTCATTGATTACTTGATGCAAAGGGGCCTTAAACTTGCTACATGAAAGGGATTAATAGAAGAAAGCGAAGGTGCTAGCTATTTCGGATCAAAGGAAAAATATTACCATTCATCGTAGTAAAGAGTGACGGTGGTTATAATTGCATCAACTGGTCTCGCGGCTTTATTGTATATATACTTCTTAAGAAGATAAAAATTAATCAATAATTATTATAGTATTTTTTATTTTATTTAAAATCATTTCGTGCTAATAATACGTGTAGGTATATGCTGAACGAGGAGAAAGCATAATGGATCGTCTACGTCACTGATATCGACCAATAAGACAATTTTGATATTCTCTTTTCTGTAAGTCTATATATTGTTATAAATTTCCTAAAGACTTCTTCTATTTTTTTAATCATTAAAAAAATCACTCCAGGCTGCCGAACGAGCTGTTTCGTTGCCGGCTGGCGAAGATAAATATCCTTAAGCTAGCCACGCTAGGTTCGAACTTGATTTGGGTGAGGATGGGAAGATGTTTCGAACTCGAAGTACCGAGACTGTGAAATTGGTTGACCTGCTTGATGAGGTAAAAAGTCAAAGCAGGAAAATTGGGTTGGTTTAACTTTCTGTAATCATGTTATTATCTAGTTAGAAAATTGTTGGTGTTAATTATTTTAATTGTTTTTAGATACATGTCAATTTTCTTATGTTTATTGCTTTGCACAGTAGAGTCTCATTCTTTCTTTAAATCCCATTATTTCTTTATATCTTTGCTCAGTTGAGTCTCATTTCTTTATTTGAGGAATATGTGATTGATATAAGATGATAATGGTCTCTTCCAAATTAATGGCTTGATGTGCAGTTAGTGTATTCTTTTTTTTTTTTCTGCTTATATTTGTTTGCTTTAGAGTGATCATGTCCTAGTTTTACAAAGTTTTTAACTAACCTAAGCCTATTGTTAATTGTGGACTATGGGTGCAGGTTGGCGTCGTTTCGACTGACCTTGTTTCATCGGACGACATCATAAGGTATACAGGATTAATTAACTATCAAAGTCGACATTTGCCTTGAGTTGTTGATAAGTTTTACTTGCTTTGATGTATTTATAATAACTATTATAACCTATACTCGTGTTCTTTATTATTAATGTGATAGATACTTCAATATTATTAGTATTCTAGCCAGTAAGCACTAGTAAATTCTCATATTGGAGGTTTACTATTTGGGTGGCTTATTTAAATATTTTTTGCAACATACTATTTAAAAAAAAAAAGAGTTCGATTTTTTTACGTAAGCTCAATTTTGATCATATATATGCAACTTAGAGATATTTCTTATGCAGTTTCAAATCCCTAAACCTTCTATCTAGGGATTTCATATGAATGATCTCCAACTCTTTTAACTCTTTCGTCTTCTCAAGTTGTGGGATTGATTTTTGGGTAATTATCAAAAAAACTTGAAGTTTGGGTTAGTTACAAAGAAAAAAAACTTGGGGTTTGATAGCTTAAATAAATTTAAGAGTGTTTGAAATACAATATCAAATATCAAAGGATATTTTTGTATATTTTTCAAAATCTCAAAGTTTCTTTTTGTAATGTAACTTGAGATTATATTATTATCATTATTACTATTAAGAATGAGATCCTAATGATCGTCCTTTTGTAGATATCAGGACATGCAGTGGAAGATGTACCGGTTATTGTGTTATTTTTGTTTATGTTACTTCTTGATAACGAGTGATGTCCATAATTTGCAAAAAGTACAATTAGCTCTATTTTTTAAACTTTAGCAATGTTTGTGAACAGGAAGAGTTGTATAAGCATACTCCAATATGAAGAAATAGATTTAAGTTAATGCTATGGAGATAACTTGCATGCTTATTGCAGGCTATCGATCACATCATTAATTCTGCTGCAAAATCGAATTACATGTCTGCCGGTCAGATATCCGTCCCTATTGTTTCAGATGCCCAAATGGTGTTGCTGCAGGTGTAGGTGCTCAACATTTACAGGTATGACTTTGACCCCCTTATATTGTGGAGTTGCTGAAAATAGTGCACTGTTAGAAAGTCCTGCATTCAATTCCCATGTTCCCGGTTGCGGTTATAATCAATATTTAATCTTTTGTTAACTGAGTGTTATCCTCTTCAGTGCTATCCAATTTGAATCCAATTCTGCATGTATAATTAGTAGGGATATATATATAATATATAGTGCTTGCTTGATGTTAATTTTTAATTTTTATAGTTGGCTTTTACATATTGGATTGATAATTAGGTAGTTTTTTTTTTTTCCGTGTGTGACTTGATAAAAAATCAAAAATTCTTATACTGCGAAAACTCATATATATCTTACACTTGTTTCTTAAGTTTAATAATAATAATAATAATAATAATAATAATAATAATAATATCTTACACTTGTTTCTCTACTTGTACCCTTGTAATGGGTCTATTGTATGAATCTTTGCTTGTAAATTTTGAAGTTCCTATTTTAATGGGTCTATTGTATGAATCTTTGCTTGTAAATTTTGAAGTTCCTATTTTGAATTTCTTATCGTGTATATATTTGTGGTTGAAAAAATAGGGATATCGTGCTTGCTTGATGTTAATGTATAATTTTTATGCATTTTTATTTTTATTTTATTTTATTTTTTATTTATATTTAATTTTATATTCATTGTGGGGTTTGTATGTGGATATCTATGTATAACCAATTTCGTTTTCTTTAATTTCATTTCCATTTGAGTTTTTTTATGTTCATTTTTTTTTAAAAATAATTGTTTTCCACATTCAGCTCATTCTTCTAGTAAAGTTTACTTTTATAGATTGCACTCTACATAAGTTCCAGTCCCTACTTTGTGTTTGGTAAATTGATAATTTTTTTTAATTAAGGTTACGTAACTTGTGTACACTTTATTAATTGGTTTATAAAATATATTGTAGGTGCAAGTCTCATTTACTGGTGGAGTTAGATTAGGGATAACGAAGTTGCTGGAAACGACATGAGGTGAAGAAGCCTGGGCCCGACTCCCATGTACATAAATAATAATTATCTGCGAGCTAAAACAATTGTTTCATTCGGTAGTAAGTAATAAAATGAAGATGTTCTATTTTTATTTTTTATACTGATTGAACTAAAAGTTGGTATACTAATACTATGATGTTTTGATTAATGATAAATGTGATTGATTTTTAATTTTTTTTTGATCATGGATAATGATATGTTTTGGTTATATTGGTGTTAAGTTTGTGATTATCTTGCTTTTAATGAATTTTGGTGTATTTGTTGGTTAATTAGGTATTATTGTTGATTTTAGTGTATTTGTTGGTAGGTGCTTTTATTTCATTTTTCTAATTTTTTTCTACTACTTTCTCGAACGGTTTTAAAAAAAGTCATTCTAGAAATCACACTATCTTCAACGGTTTTGTGAAAAGTTGTTCTAGTTATCATACTTACTAGAATGCCTTTTCAAAACTCGTTCTAAATATTGTACTTTCAGAACGCCTTTCCAAACCCGTTCTAGATATCGTACTTTATAGAACGCCATTTTCAAAATCCTTTCTAGATATCGTACTTTCTAAAACGCCCTTTTCAAAATCCTTTCTAGATATTGTACTTTTTAGAACGTCTTTTCAAAATCCATTCTAGATATCGTACTTTCTAGTACGCCTTTTCAAAATCCGTTTTAGATATCGTACTTTCTAGGATGCCTTTTGAAAATTCATTTTAAATATCTTATTTCCTAGAACCCTTTTTCAAAACTCGTTCTAGAAAATTAATTTTTTTTTATTTAAATTCGAATACATAGCAAAATAGTGAAAAAACGAAAACAAAGATACTAGTGCTTCACAAGTAATCCCCGTTTATAGAAAACTACTTTCTAGATTGATTAATGTATTTTCTAAAACGAGTAAAAAAGGCTTTCTAGAAAGTCAGACTTTGTAGAACAGCTCGATCTAAAACGCCACAAAAGGTGTTATAGATTTGCGAAAAAAGGCGTTCTAGATTGCTGTTTCTGCACTAGTGGCTGCTCCTGACGCTGCTACTCACATAATAGCTCAAACTCATTGTACCATGGCTTGTTGAATTCATCTCGTGGCCCCTATCTCCTCCCTCTACGTTTGTAGTTCTCTCATCTAAGTCCTATCGTGCTGCAAAGGAGGAAGAGCCGCCGCCTCTAAAATGTAAATATATTACGGACATAAATAATTATGTTTACTTGAATAAAATGATCGCCATTCACTAGTGCCATGGCAATACACCTCGGATTTGACGGGATCTCCTTGGTTAATGGAAAAAATGTGAGGGGATAGGGCACTAAGTGACTAGGGCGACATTGTAGTGGTTTGCAATAAAGTAGCCAATTTCAGGTAAAGAAAATCAATGCTCCTTCGGTGCTCAATTAGTAAAGAAATTAAGTTGCTTCATAACCATCTCAGAAAGACCATTCTCTCAAAAAATATTATTTTGATACAATTGCATGCGATGTCCTAACTCTTACATAAAGTCAACCATTATCACTCTGTATGAATCTTCTGAGCCCCTCAAATGTGTCGTAATAACTCGAAAACCACAATGCCCATCTGCTGATTACGAACTGTATTACCAGTATCCCATATAGTGTGTATATGTCTAATAGTTTGTTTTTTAGTATTGGTTGTTCGGTAAAGACCAGTTTATCACCACTTCATTGAGAGCCATCAACCTAAATTCCATCATTGGGCGCCCAACTATTATCAAAAGAGTTTGCGTAATCGAAAGCACCCAAATCACGCTTTGTTGATGATCAACTTTTTTTCCATTTTTTATAGATGGTCGCCCAAGAGTGAAATATATTTGTACCAGAACTTTTTGCAGTAACAGGTCTCTCAGGTGCTAGTACTGGACTCGTCACCGGATTTGCAAGCTCTCTCAATACCTCAACAATATCCTTTTAGTCTCATGAAAATTGAATTTCACAACACCCCCAATTTTTTTCAGATGGTCCCCCACGAGTAGTAACAGGTCTCTCAGGGCTAGTAATGGAGTCGTCATCGAATTTTCGAGCTCTCTCAATCCCCTCAACAATATCCTTTTATCAGCCTCGCTAGCCTAATGAAACTTGGATTTCACAACACCTCATACATCAACTAGATGACAACCTAAATCCGCAATAAAACTATCACCAACTCCGACATTAGTCTCCATATCCAAATTTCTCCCAAACCCATTGACCCTATATAAGAGGATTGGTCTCTCATCCCTTACGAATTCAAATAACTCGTGAGCACAATGTAGACCACATGTCTTCCTTAATACACACCTACAAATCAAAGGATTTAAACTACCCCTAGGCACTCCGGATCCGTTAATCTCATCAAGTATCTTGCTCAACCCATCAATAGAAACCACACCTCGCAACTCCTTAAATACATTTGATTTGAATCAATTTTGAACTACATTAATACTTGCCCAAATGATGCTTGGATTTCAGTGCGCATCATCTCGAGTAAAGTGCAAATTTTAGCCCAACATGTTTCGAAACTTCCCATACTCGATCCAAGTTATTTTTTAAATACTAAATGGTGGCTCTTTTCCCTAAGAGAATATTAATTATGTATTAATACTTTCTTTTTTTTTTTTTGTAATTGAAAACTCTAATCGAAAGTAGACTCAAGCCTCACCTTTTTTTTCTCTTTATTTGAATTTTTCGAATCTAGTTTTAAATACTTGATTGATCTTTCTCCGCTTCACAAAGGATCTATTATTCTAGATAGAGATAGACATGAACTAAGTAATAAGAACAGAATACSAAAGGCTTACTCCCATTTCTCTCTACTCTACTTACTCTATGAAGATTTTTTCAGAAAAGAAAGTAGGTTTCTGGGGTTCATTGGTTAGTACACCCCCGGATTGCAATCCATATTTTATTTTTGTAATCCACTTAATTTAGTTATAAGAAATTCGAATAGATTTTTAGAAAACGTTCTTGGTGGAAAAAATGTGAATGAAAGACCCTACTGAATTGAATTGCAAGTCAAAAAAATTGAGAAATAGAACCATCTGATTTAATTTATTCTCAATAGCCATGAAATGATCATCTTAGGGTGATCCTTTTGTCAACGGATGCTCCTATTACACTTGTAGTCTCTGAAGGATGAGAACCAACTATGTAGCATCTACATCGAGAACTCAAGTATTGGATACGTCATTAGTTCTATCTTTTGTAGAAACTACCCGTAACACAATTAGTTAACATGAATAATATTTAAGTTTAAAATATATGTTCGTGGAGCTATTATTGAAATGCATGACATTATTTGTCTAAGCGGAGCAAATCTTTCTTTGTACGGTTCAATCCATTGCTTCATCACATACTCAACAGTAGATCTATATTCTACATAGTCAACTTGGAATATTGTAAGCAACTCATTGAGTGTCATTCCAGAATCTGCAAGGACCAATTCATTCCAACCCTTTGTGTGAAATATTTTTTTGAAATTGGCCAATATGTTCCACTATTGTGCCAACAACATAACAAAGGAGTCGAGGTCAGAAAGTAACCCTTAGTTGCATTCATCAATGCAAATTATCAAATTAATGATAATCACATCAGGAAGGTATGATTGGTTCATTAGTGATTTCACCATATTACACGCCCAAAGGTAGTTGTCCTCTCGATCTTTCTCCAAATAAGCACATGCAACTTGGAATGTCATGCCGGTCGATGTTACACCAACTATTTCTAACAAAGGTAATTTGTACCTATTTGTCTTATACGTACATCTCATCAACAATGCTTTTGGAAGCACACAATAACTTGACACTAGTAGGGTGAGCAAAGAAGATATCGCCCATAGTGTTAGTCTTCTCGCATCGCCTATAATAATACATGCAATCGTGCTCCTATTATTTACTCATGAGGTATTGCATTTGAGATTTACTTCCTCTCTCAATTACTCCGTAGCTCGCCCTAAAATTATACAAAGTCCTTATTGTTGACTTGTTACCTTTAAATGTCTTTTTCACCATGTGCAAAATGTCCCTCGATCGACTAGTGCCTTCACACATACCTAACACAAACTCTTTTTTGACCTTTGTGAATTGACCAACATATGGATGGTCAGCTAAGTCAACTGCAACAAGATGATTATGCACACCACAATCAACATTTAATTCCTATTCACATTAGGATACTTGTTTACCCCTTAAGAGAAATGGACACATACATTTTTTGTTCCTGTATTTCTCTTCTTCGTATTTTATTCATCTTCAACTTCATATTCTACCTCCACATCATCACTTCTCGCACGTAATAAGTTAGATTTGGTTGCACGAGATGCCCTACTACGTTCATAAGCCAATATTACCCAAGACTTACACTTACCACTAGTGTCCGAACGTTTCACCACAATCACCATATCAAGTTGGTTTACAACCGTGCGTATCGAACTTATCAATTACTCACGAGACTCAAAATATTAATGTGTTTTAAAGTCATTTGTATAATTCATAACCAACTCATTTCTTAATGGACTAACGAGACTAGACTTTGTAAACATGTGTTTGATTCCATTTACAAATTGAAAAAAAAGGAGAAAATAAATACTCGTAGGTCTAATTTTGCGAATTGTTCGGTAACAAGTGGCTGAAAATGCAGCAAATCTTGTTTGGAAGTGGCTGAAAATCTCAGCAAATTTCGTTCACAAGTTGCTGAAAATTGTAGCAAATTTCGGTCGCAATTGGCTGAAAATCGTAGCAAATTTTGTTAAAATGTGGCCGAAATATGCTACAATTTCCGGCTAGCAGTCACCGAAAATTCCGACAATCCTCGTAGACTAACTCCAAAAATTGCTTCAAATTTCGGCAGACTAGAGCCCAAAATTTCTTACATTTCGGTGTACCATGATCGAAAATGTTGCAACGAGTTTTTTGAAATTTCGAGTTACAACTAACAATAAGAATACGTAAACAACAAATACTCTGATAAAAAGATATAAACACTTACATTGCTTGTTCCTTTGTCTTTTCTACCATCCAGTGGTGATTTTTTGTAATCTTTAAAGAATTAGGATATGGAGATAACTGAAGTGTGGTTAAAAAAATATTATAAATAGATGAATAGTGATATTATATGTATTTGTGTATAAATGAGTGTGTATAATAATCTTGTAATTTTTATGGGTGTGCTTGGTATTTAAATGTACAAAAATGTGTAAAATATAATAAGAGTATATAAATCGAATTCATTTAATGATAATTTTATAAATAATAAAACATGAGTGCAGTTAGTAATCTTTAATGGGCCAGATATTGACACCCCGAAATTTGATGAGTTGACCTCATCATTTTATAACAAATATACATGTTTGAAAAGATAAAAATAACCCTCTCACAAAATTGATTTAAACATTTAAAAAAATATACATCTTCTTCCTCCTAAAACCCTCAAAACCCACCTAAAAAATAAAACTCAATAATGAAGTATGCTAGTATAAATAAAATGAATGATGCAAGTTTTCTCTATAATTTTCTGTGTTACAATGATCACATTGCTATTTTTGTGCGTTTTAATAACTTTTTCGTCATAAATTATTTATCAGGGTTCATTGTCGGGGTTGTGTTCAGGTAATGATGAACATAAACAAGTTATTCGAAAAAAGATTCAAACATATCATGATCTCTGGAAAAAAACAAACTGCTCGAACCAGATTTTCGAACATGGATTTCAAGTTCGAAAATCTGCTTTGAATAGTCTGTATTTTGCCATGAAACGGAGTGTTCTAATTTTTTTTTTCAAACATTACACATTTGTTCTAAATTTCTTTTGAACACTATACATTTTTCTAAAAAAATATTCGAACATTGTTTCATTGTTCGTAAAACCAGAATCGAACCCTACGATAATCTACTTTGTTTTTCTTCAAGTTTTTTTTGGAGGAACACCAATCTTTACAAAATAAGAGACTTACCTTAGATGTTTGATTGCTTATTATGATCCATCTTCCCCCCTTTTTTTTGGCAAAAAAACTTGATTTTTTCTCATTTTTCGCATTTTTTCTTATCCTTTTTGTTTTCCTTTCTTTTCTTTACTGATTAGCACGGATTTGTCTTGAGTTTTATTAGTATTTTAGTTAGTTTTTCTTATTGTTTTCTTTATAAGTTGGATAGATTGAGCACATTTTCATATTTTCTTATCTCAAGCTTATTTTACCGTATTTTAATCATAATTAATTAGTTTTATGTTTATTGTAGGTATTTTAAAGTATTTTGGTTTGGACGTAGTCAAGAATGGGCCTACGAGTAGAGTTTCAGCGAAAACAGGCCTCAATTTAAAGTATTTAAGCTGACACTGGGTACCAGTCCAACACTGGGTTACCCAGTGTCTGAGTCCTACCGACACTGGCTGCCGAGAGCTGCCCAAGTTGATGCCGAGAGCTGCTCGCATCGATCGACGCCCTGCCGCCACTGGGTATGCTGATTGACACTGGGTTACCCAGTGTCAACATAGAAAGCCTCTGTGAGCATCGATCCGACATGCGTCGGTCGACGCCCATCGACGCCAACGCACTGGAAATGCATTTTTGAGATTTCTTGGGCCCCAAGACTCATAAAAACTATATAAACACCCTCCAAACTCGTTTTTACGTATACTCTTCCTACTTTTTACTTTTCTTAGGGTTTATAAGGCCTCTTAGGGGCTGACAACCCCGACGAGTGCCGAGTTGTTTTCTTAGTTACTCTCCATATTTCTTAGTTTCAAATTCTTAATTTTCGATTAGCTTTTAGGTAGTTTAGATTTAATATTTCTTCACCAAAACGCTGCGGATCTTCTTAGTTTAACTAGTAAGTAATTATTTCTTTCGCTCTTAATTTGGTTGCATGTTTTTCATTAGTTTAATTAATAATTATTGCTTCCATGATGAATTGTGCTTTATATTGCATTGAGATTGAGATGTTGATTGTGTATATGATCGTAGGCTATATCTAATGGGTTTAGTCACTAGATTCGTTGTGAATCATCAATTGGGTTTTTCCAAGAGGTCGTGGAGACGAATCGAAGCTCTAGAACCCTAGTTTTCTTAAAATCATTTTAAAAGCCTTTTAAATAATTAATTGATAGTAAATTAATCTTAGATCTTAGATAATTAATTCTTAGTTTAAATAATCTCTAGATTTAATTAATTAGTTCATAGTTTAAATAATCTTTATATTTAATTTATTACTCTTAGTTTAATTAATCTCTAGTTCCTATAACTCTCAAACAAAACCCCCCCTTGTCCGCTTGTTTAGATTAGTTTTATTTTATTTTCATATTCGTGAAAGCGAACACAAAACGAACTTCCGAATCTAGCTTTCCTCTGAGAACGACACGAGTCAACTTACCCACCTACAAGTGATCCCGTTCTCTTGCGGGCGAACTTTTTGAAATTGACAACTTTAAATAAAAATAGGTGCGAAAAAGTTCGAATCATGTACGTTTTCTTCATTTTTTTTGCTTTGTTTTATTTTATGATTCTTTTCTTATATTATATATTAGATAGGGGTAGAGTAGGAAATCTATGGAGTGAGTTTAGTAAAATTTTAATATATTTAAAATATCATTAAGATGTTCTCATCCATAAAGTCAATTCATCAAATTTTGAGGTGCATTTAAATATCTAATTTGCCAATACATTGCTCGTACTTAAGCCTATTCAACTGCTGGCCAGTAACTTGGAGCCCAACGGTGGGACCCAAATCCTCTAGTCACTTAATTCACCTTATGGTTCTTCTTCTCTCACCCGATAAATATTGACATCCAATCCATATTCTGAAAATACAACACATTAGAGCACGTTAATGGGTTCTGGGACTCTCCTTTTTGTCCCTGATATTGAGTGATTATAGTAATGGTGGGTACTAAGAAACACCCAAATTATTTTCTTCCAATCATGCATTATTACTGATGCGACCAAAAAGATTGGTTCACCAAGAAAGAGAGTACTGACCTAAAATACGTGTTCGCCGACCTGATAGACCTCCAGAGAAATCCTGGCAACCTGATCAACCTACAAAACAAAATCCAAGTCGAAAAGCCCCGGCGTAGGCCCTCCGATGCTTAAGCTAGTCCCTTTTTAATAATGATATGCGAGAGCTCATAAAGTAGGATAAAATCAACTTAGGGTAAAGAGTGAGGCCCGTGTTCTCTTTATATAGACAAGAGACGTGTTCCCAATCTAGGTTTCCCATCTCATATTCAAACCACTATACCATAAATAACTACAAACTTAGAATTAGGATTTTTCCTGTATGCTAAGTTACCATAAATATTAGAACTCTCGTTAAATTACCGTAATAACCATGGGCCAATAACCATAATCATGACTTTAGTCCGTTGGGACCCCATACCATAATCCATATCAGCCTAACAGGGCCCAAGATCCTATTAACCATAAAGTCCAGCTCTCAGTACCGAGCTGCTATAATACCATTTTGTCCATAAGAGCTCGCCACCCTCATATAAGAGCTCGCCACTACCATACAAGAGCTCATCACTCCTACAAACAGCTCGCCCTCATATAAAAAAGATCGCCCCTTCTAAAGGTGAGGTCGCCTCATAAATTCTTACAAATCTACATGCTTACCGCCTGGATATTTGATGTCGTATCAGCTAGTCCCCCACATTCTACTCGATTGAAGTACGCAATCAAGTGGAATGTAATCATAAGTATTCCCAAAAGTCGATCCCACATACCTCTTGGTACAAGCGCAAAAACCATCAAACATCATCTTAGACTTTCGAACATTAAATGCATACTGCCATTACGTCAGACACGTGTCGCAGGCTCATTTCCTCGTAATATATTATTCTTATGGGCTAGAAAATAAAAGGCCCACAATTAACCCTACCAAAATTTGCAGGCTCATTTCCTCGTAATATATTATTCTTATGGCCCGAAAAATAAAAGGCCCACAATTAACCCTACCAACCTTTGCATTGCCCCAAGCTCCACTGTCTTTTCAAATTTGCTCCTCTCCCAATACAAGCGTCCTCTCACCTTCTTTTCCTTGTATTTCAAAAAAGCAAAAGCAACTTTTACCATTTTCATCTACAAAAAACTTCAAGAATTCCCCAGCAAAAATTATGCTCACCCTCAAATCAAAATTTCAACACAGCAAGTTCATCATTTCACGACACCATGCGTAAGTCCCCTTGATTTCGTCAACTTAACTTACTGTTTCTACATTAATTACTTTATTTTGGATTTCTGTATTATGTATATATATATATATTTTCTTTCCTACCCCATTTTCTATTTTCCTTACTGTTGATGTGTGGTAAATTTAGCTTCTGCCAACTCCAATTCTCAAAACCACAATTCTCCTATCCGCGACATGTCTTCTGAAACAGAATCCACAGAAATCTCCCTAGTTAGACCAAATAGGAGAAAAAATATTACCGCACCCAGAGCTAGCCCATTTGATGAACCTACAAGGAGCCCCTCCTGGTCCGAGCTTGAGGCTCAACTTAGAGCCTTAAATGACGAGATCCCAGAAGCTATCCCCTTATTACAACCACAAATACCTTCATCCTCATCCAACCCTGATTTCTTCTTCTCCAACCCTGTAACAGTCGTACATTCGTCTGCTTATGCCAAGCTACCTCTTATTTCCCGAGCTACCCGTGTAACCACTAAAAATTCCTGGTTACTCCCAGATCGGAATCTGCTCGCAGATTTCATAAAAAGCCTTCACCTTTAAGACACCATCCAATTTGCCCAGCCCGAAGCTAGCAAGAATGACCCAGACCATCCCCCTCTAAACCCTATTATTGTATTTGAAGACCATATAAGGATAGGAATTAGATTTCCTATGCACCTATTTCTAGTCACCGTTGCCGAAAAATATAAAGTCCCCCTATTCCAAATGGCCCCCAACTACATTAGATTTATAACCGGGTATATAATCTTATGTAAATACTACAACGTAGAACCTGATATAAATTTATTTTACTTTTGTTATATAATGTAAAATCAAAAAGGTACCTTCTACCTTTCTTCGCGTCAAAGAACGCATTTCCTTGTTCGTCCCTCCTCCAAAGTCCATGAGTGGCGATCAAGATTTTCCTTCCTTTCCTCTAGCGAACCTGGCCATTCCCTATGGAATGGAAGGAAGCGTCCCCTCCTCAAGGGCCAGTGCCCACAAAGAAAAAACACCCCTATCTCAATAAAAAGTATTCAGATTTGCTCAAAGAATGGAGCAAGTTTCCTTGTGATGTGATGAAACTCACTGAGTCGGAGTGGGTGTACTCTTTTGTGGGCCTCAGTCAGCGACCTCTGCAAATGACCTGTCTCGAATTTGGTAGTTTTAACACATTATAGATCCTTTGTTATCTTCTCTTTTTTTTCTTTTAACCTGTATAAAGAAAACAATAACCAATTTTCCTTTTCTGCAAAGCGCCTTATACTCACCAGTGGGTCTTCGAGCTCGGAATGAGCATCAACGGCTCAACCAGACCCATTTACTACTGTGACCTCCTCAGCTCCCATGATAAACACATAGGAGGAGGTGGAGCTCGCTCTTCCTGCCAGGGACAAACCAGTGGAGATCATCGATTTTGATGATTAGCTGCCTCTTCATGCTTCAGTGGGCAAGGGCAAGAAGAAGCGAACCATCCGCGGCCGAGCCCGAGCTCGATCTGTATCCCCCCATCTGAAACTTTGCCGTACTCAGGGAGCATCTAGCTCGGGCTCCCCCATTTTGAATAATGTCCTTGTATACTGCAATGATGTCGAGTAGTCTCCATATAAGAAATACTTGGCAACCCTCAAGATGGCGAAACAGGCGACCCTGCTGTCTAAGCATATTGCCCAGGTAATGATCCTCTGGAATTTCTTCTTACCATTTCACATGTTAACCTATTCTTAACCCATAACCCATTCTTTTGCATATTTGTCAACACAACTTCAACCTATTGCGAGATCCATTTCCAGTTACCTACAAGCTGTCGACTCCAAAGAGAAAACTGCTGACCAATGGAAAAAAGCATGCGACAAGATAACGACCCAAGTCAACCATCAGACCAAGCAACTATCTCTAACTCAGGGAGAGCTGGACGAATCCCGTCGTCAATTAGCGGCCCAAACAGAAGAATCAAACGTTACAAAGTGCCAGTTAGAGACAATGAAGGCTGAGGTCGCCAGTCTTGCGAAGCACCAAATCGAACTGGAAGGGTTATTACTAGAGAATGATAAGGAAAAAGAGCACGAGGTTCTTGTGGCATGCAGGCAGGGGGTTGAGGAAAGAATCGGGGAAGGTCGTCGAACATTCTTGAGGAACAGAGTGGGGCAACGGTTCTTTGCGGCTTATAGGACCAGTTTGCTTACAACCTACTGCCACACGATGAATTTTCTGCAGAAGGTGGGAAAAGGGGCAAAGCTGTACTTTAGGATCACCCTTGAGCGAGTCAAAACTTAGCTCTAAGCAGTGGGGATTGACTTTGAGCTGGATGAGAAACAATTGGAGGGCGATCTACCTCCTTTCTATTTCTGGCACGACAACGTCAACCAGCCTCTTAAAACTACCTGGTGGACACCATGTACATCTCAGGTGATAATGAAGGATGGGCTTAGCGCCGAACTTCAAGTCCCCCTAGACGAGTTGGTCCCCCCATCTGCCCCTTAATGTAATTTCCTCCTCGCACACTTTGTAATTTGACTTCTCCAGTTTAATCAAACTTTATTTTCCTGCATCAAACAAACTTTAGTTCGCCATGAATGAATCATTTTTTTATAAAGACTTGCACCATTTGTCCTCCAGCACTAATAACATCAAGCTAACCCATAAAAACCTGCAATCCTTAAAGGCTGCATCTATAAGAACAAAAGTTATATAAACGTCTCAATCCCAAAATAATCCTTTTAAGCATCACCATATTACCATAAAACTTGTTAAACATGAATTTTCGCCAAAAAATAGAACACCATATCATTTTACCGACCTCATGGCATATTGACTTAAGCATCGCCTTATAACCATAAAACCATTTTAACCATGAACCTTTCCATAAGGTCAGAATACCATAAAGCTTACCAACCTCATAACACATTGACTTAAGTAGCCATAAGACCTCTCACCACCATATATTTGTTGACTTAATTAGCCAACTCAAAAAACCTCTGCTGACCTATACAATGGTCAGCCCAATATATTATCAAATTTCTCACCGACCTAACATAAGGTGGTCGAAAGAAATCACCACATATCACACCAAGTAAAACCATAGTAAACCAGAACCATATTAGATCATAAGTGATCGAGAAAACTACTCAGTCCCCCATGTTCCGATAACTTGAACAAAGTAAAACAACTAGATCAAATTAACACATAATCAAGTAACCACGCAATATATCAACCAAACATATCCACGTAGACACTCAACCAAACAACCTAAGGAATATGTTAATCAAACATATTCACAAAAGCATTTATTCAAAATAATAGAGAACATGTTAATCAAACACGTTCTCCTAGACACATAACTAACCCAGCAAGGAATATATTAATCAAACATATTCCCAAACGCATAGTCAAAGGTCGCAAAGAAAACCTTAATCAAACATATCCTTTGCAAATTGAACCATAAAAGCGTATCCATAAACCATAAATCATAAGCCATCGGCGACCTTATAAAAGTGTCAGCCCATAACCATAAAACCATATCCATGAATCATAAACCATTGTCGACCTTATAAAAGCGTCAACACATAACCATAAAACCATATCCATGAATCATAAAACATTGTAATACCATAAGAATCATCCTTTATTCATCGCTGATCTAAACAAGCATCAACCCATAATTTCAGAAAAGTGCATAATAAAAACCCAAATCCATCACCGACCTCATAAAAGCATCGACCCATAGTAAAAAGTATAACCATCCTCCGTTGTCTGAGGAGCTAGGCATAATACTTCTTTAGGTGTCAAATATCCCAGCTCCTCGGTAATGCCTTTCCCTCTTTATCCTCCAACACATATGCACCTCCTCTTAATACTATGACAACCTTGAACGGCCCTATCCTGTTAGGATCCAGCTTCTTTGTAGTATATATGGCATCGGCTCGTTTCCAGGCTAGAACGCCGACCTGAAAATACCTTCTTTTCACCCCCTTGTTATATGCTGCATGAATCCTTTGTTTATAGTTATTCACACGCGCTACTGCCTGTCTCATATTTCCACAATCATTTCCAAATCTCCCCTAGGCAACCACTCATTTTCTTCTTCATTGAAAGTTTCTAGTCAATGCGAGCTCCCTACTATTTCTGCCGGAATGACCGCCTCCATACCATAAACCAAACTGAAGGGTGATTCACCTGTGGTAGTTCGTGGGGTAGTTAGATAGGCCCAAAAAATAGAAGATAGCTCTTCAAGCCAAAGCCCCGCTGCTTTTTACAATTGGCTTAATTCCCTACACTATAATTATGTTAGTAACCTCAACTTGTCCATTAGCTTGGGGATGTGCTACTGAATCAAATCGTTGTTTCATCCCCATTGTCTTGCACCAATCCTGCATCACATTGAATTGTGCACCATTATCCGAGACTAATATCCGTGGCATGCCACACCTGCAAAAAATACTATTAAAGATGAAATTAATTATGGTCTGATCGACTATGTTGGTCACAACCTAGGCCTCCGCCTATTTTGTAAATTAATCCACCTCGACCACCAAATGTTTTTTCTTGCAGGGCATTCTCGGCAATGGCCCCACTATATCGATACCTCACTGTCCTAATGGGCAGGGCGAGCTCATAAACATCATATATTCTGCGGGCACATAGATAATAGGTGCGTGCATCTGACACTTCCTATATGTCATAATGAGCTCGCCCACCATCCCCTTCATTCCTGGCCAGAAAAACCCAGCTCGCAAGGCCATCCCAACTAACGCCCTGCTTTTTGCATGATCTTCACAATACCCCTCATGTATCTCCCGCAATACTTCCAGACCCTCTTCTCATGTTAAACACTTTAAGTACGGCCCAAAGTGTGACCTCTTATATAGATATCCATTCATCAAACAAAACCGCTCCGCCATCGTGGCCTATTTAATGGACAACTGCATATTTTTGGCGACCACCTTATCAAGAATCTCCCGAATCGGCACCCGCCAGTCCTCTCCTTCGCCTATCTCCATAACCTCTTTTCCCTTTTCTAAGCTGTTGTGAGCTAATTCCATAAAAGTAACCGTCCTTGTGTTACAAGTATCCAGTGTCCCTACCATCTTGGCGAGCTGATCCGCCCTAGTATTATCAGCTCGCGGTAGATGTTTCAATCTGAATTCCTCAAACTGGGCCACTACTTCCTCAAGCTTCCCAAAGTACTCCTGCATGCGTTCTTCTCTTGCTTCAAAAGACCCATCATACTGGCGAGCTACCAGTTGTGAGTCAGTATATGCCTTTACCCCCTTGCTTCTAAATCACTTGCCATCTTAATACCCTACAACAATGCCTCGTACTCAGCTTCATTATTAGAGGCTTTAAACCCCATCTTGATCGCAAAATCTAGATTCTCCCCTTTCATACTAGTTAAATTTGGAAGGTTAGGGCTTAGGTTGTAGTCTTGGTGAAACCGGGCTAAGTCGTTGGGCTCGTTTTTAAAGTCCGTAAAGAGTCGACCCAAAGACTTTTAAGTATTAAATCAATTAATTTCGTGAACGACCCAATAGTATTTTAAAATATTAAAATAACTATAATATAAATAAATCATAATAATTTTAGAAATTGAAATTATTTTAAAAACTAAAATCAAATAATTTGATTATAACAAGATTTTAAAATAATTTGAGATCATCTACATAGATACAACTACAATATAATAGTCTTTAAAATATAATTAGCAATCGCACTAGAAATTTTATCATATAGAAATTCTTAAATTAATTAAATAAATAGTAGTAGTTTTTAGAAGTGAAAATATATATATATAATTTATTTGGTAACCGAATTGTTGAAACGTGGGGCTGCCGGGAACGGATGGAGATGGTTGGCGACGTTGCTGTGGCTGTGGTGGATATTCGGCAGGTGGCTGGGTCCTCGTGGGGCTCCTCGATGGTTTGAGTCGGGCCGTGGTTCGGCTACGAAGGCGTTGGTGGTGGAGGGT
>BMAC01000057.1:1594164-1621902 GCA_014905375.1 Phtheirospermum japonicum | reverse complement strand
AATTCGATTATATAGAATTCTATGGGTTTTGAATTTGGCTTTGGTAAAAATAAAATAAAATGAAAATAACGTAATTGGATTTGAATAAAAGGCTTATTGGATTTGTAACAATAGAATATAAATAAAAAAAAAATATTGGCCTCAGCATAATAAGAAAATAAAAACTTGGGCGTTACATCCTCCTTAAAAAAATTTCGTCCTCGAAATTCGAAATAGTTCTTCGCACACGAGCATCTATAGTTTGACTAAACAAAATAGTTTTCGTGGAATCGATCATGCATAGAAATGCGTGATGGTGATGTTGGAGTCAGGCCGTGGGGGTTTGGGTTGGTGACGGGAGTGTAGGTTTTGGTTGCGGGTTTTGCCGGCTTTCGATCGGTGATTTCGAGGTTTGGGAAAAAGAAGGCAGCCATGGCGGTTATGGCTCGTTGCAACGCGGAGGTGGTGCTGCAGTTGGGTCTGGAACGGTGGCAGGGATGGAGATTTGTCGTGTTTTGAAATCAAATCTTTGTAAGAAAGTTAGAAAACGAGAATCGATTTTTACCTTGCGGCTGTGTATACCGAGATCTTGTAATGGTTGATGATGGTTAAGATTTTCTTTATAAACCAAGCATAGGATTTAAATTTGGAAGGTTAGGGCTTAGGTTGTAGTCTTGGTGAAACCGGGCTAAGTCGTTGGGCTCGTTTTTAAAGTCCGTAAAGAGTCGACCCAAAGACTTTTAAGTATTAAATCAATTAATTTCGTGAACGACCCAATAGTATTTTAAAATATTAAAATAACTATAATATAAATAAATCATAATAATTTTAGAAATTGAAATTATTTTAAAAACTAAAATCAAATAATTTGATTATAACAAGATTTTAAAATAATTTGAGATCATCTACATAGATACAACTACAATATAATAGTCTTTAAAATATAATTAGCAATCGCACTAGAAATTTATCATATAGAAATTCTTAAATTAATTAAATAAATAGTAGTAGTTTTTAGAAGTGAAAATATATATATATAATTTATTTGGTAACCGAATTGTTGATTCGATTATATAGAATTCTATGGGTTTTGAATTTGGCTTTGGTAAAAATAAAATAAAATGAAAATAACGTAATTGGATTTGAATAAAAGGCTTATTGGATTTGTAACAATAGAATATAAATAAAAAAAAAATATTGGCCTCAGCATAATAAGAAAATAAAAACTTGGGCGTTACATCCTCCTTCACCAATGGTATCTGATTATTTCCTTATGATGCATTCATCATACTCAGCAGTTGCACCCTGAAGTTGAGTTGACTAGTTGGTTAATGCGTCGTAATGGGTAATGATCTTTTGGGCAGACTTTGTTCAGCTCGCGGAAGTCTACACACATCCTCCATTTTTCGCCAATTTTAGGTAACATCATGACATTGGATATATACTCCGGGAATTGGATCACCTGGATATGGCCAGCCTTCAATAACTTTTGTACCTCTTACTCAATCACCTAACTCTGCCCCAAAATGTCTTCTTTTTGTCATATAGGTCGTGCCTCTATATCGGCATTCAAGTGATGTCGCCTGAACTCAAGAGATACTCTTGGTAATTCCCCATCTCCAAAAGCGAAGATGTCCCGAAATCCCCTCATTAAAGAAATCAGCTCCACTTTCACATTCTTCGTCATCCGAGTTCCTATTCACGTGGTATGTTCTGACCTATCATCCTACAATGTAGTATCCATAAGCTCCTCATGAGGTTGGATGATATGTACATATATGCGTGTGTCTTTAATTTGTTTTTTCATTTTGTTTTGCGTGTTATAACGAGTTTTAGGTTGTTGTTCTTCTCGTTTTTCTTCCTTTTATCTTTTTGTAGGTCGTTTTGTTTTTATCCTGTTTAACACCTTTTCTCTCTCATTTCATATGACTGTTGGTCTAATTCATTTAATTGTATTTTTTAGCTTCAGAACAATAAAAGCTAGACGAGGAACGCAGAGCTGTCATCGATCGACGCGTCATCGACGCCGCCCATCGATGCAGCACTGACGACGATGTCGAAAGCAACTGCCGATTGACGTGCCAAGATTTTCCAACATGCGTCGATCGCCGCCGTCTGTCGATGCGACATCGACGGGCACCAACCATTGGAGTCGACAGCCTTGGTCGATCGACATGCCAAGAGCCACGCACAACCATCGATCGACGCCCGCATTCGACGGTGGTCGACGAAAGAGACACCATTGATCGATGCAAATTGAAGGTCGATGACGGTCATCATTTTCACGCAATTTTACCACGGCGCCCTCCTCGTCCAACACTATATAAATGACATTTTCTTCAGCTGGATAGAATACCGCGACAGACTGTGACAAGAACCGTTTCCCGAACCCCTTATGGTTTGACAAGCCCAAGGGTGTTCTTGATTTTTGTTTCATCCCCCTTCTCCATTCGAATTCTAGTTTTTTGATTTTTAATAGATTTTAGATTTTTAATCACTGCTCAGTTTTTGGACATATGCTTTATTTGCATTGGTCTAATTTCTCATTTGAAAGATGTTATTCTCCTCTGTTAATTAGTAAGATCTTTCATTTCCTCGCTTTTATTATTCTAACTCCTTATTTGCTTTGCTTATGAACTTTCTTGCTGTTCTTGATTCGTAGATGTGTTTTCATTGAGTTTTTATTGTTGGATTGCTTGATGCTTGTTGGTTAGAATTTACGGGTCTAGTGCCTAGAATCGTTTAGAACCATCAATTGGGATTTTCGGGTGTTTAATTTATAAGTTGGGATTGAGAACCCCAGCTCATAGATTAAATGTTCGATAAAATGCCAATTGATCGTGCAGACGATTTTAGAGCTCTAGACCCCCTTTTATTAATCTTTTCAAAGTTCTTGATTTTATTGCTCATCATTTAAATCACCGTCTTAGTTATTGAAACTTCTCAAACCATAACTTGATCGAGCGTTTATCATAGCTTTTTTCGTTATTTTCTTATTTGTGAAATCAAATGCAAAAACTACTTCCGATTAGTCTTTCTCGAGAGATTCGATTCGAGTCAAACTTACCACTTACAATTGTTCCGTTCTTTTGTGGATGAGAGTTTTATTTCAATAAAAAGTAAGTGTTAAAAAGCTCGATTCAAAATTTGGCGCCGTTGCCGGGAAAGGCTAAAGGTTGTGATTTTTGTGTTTGCTCTTCGTGACCTTTGTTTGTGTTTTTATTTGTTTCATTTGTTTATAGTGTTTGTTTGTGATTGTCTTTTTTTTGTTGTTTTTTGTTATTTTCCGCTGGTATGTTTAGTCTTGTTCGTCGAGTATTGTGTATGCAAGGTACATCTCTTGAGGCCTAAGATTCAACGACCAATTTCAAAAAAAATAAAAAATAAAAAAAGAAAATGTCAAAATATTGAGCGTCTTAATCGTATGGAAATCCGTACGCTTTTCGTGCCCTCGATCAGCTATTCCATTGAGCCCCGTGATGCGGGAGTACGATCTTGATGAGTTCTACTTCGAGCAACTCCCAGTTTTCCATGGGCTCCCGAGCGAGGATCTATTGAAGTTCATTCGAGAGTACGATGCCATCACCCGGACATCCCTATTCTCAGCCTTACGAAGGATCAAGTGAAGATGCGACTCTTCGTTACACGCTAAAGGATCGGGCAAGAACATGGTTGATAAATTTAGAGCCTGACTCCTTGAAAACGTGGGAGGAAGTGTACGATCGGTTCATGGGGACATTCTACTCAACTGAATGGTCCCCATCTTCAAATTCATATAATTCAAACCACAATGATCCATATGCTTCACCCAACCACTTCAATCCTAGTTTTGACCCTCACGCCCCACCACATAATTCATATCGCCCGATCTTTAATGAGAATCCTTATAATCCGGGCTTTGAACCTTCATACGCTCCCTCCGCCTCACCTTTTTATTACACGGGATATGACTCATATGCTCCACCCGAATCTAATTCTTTCTATCCGAGCTATGACTCTTATGCTCCTCCCGCCTCAATTCCCTACTACCCGAGTTACGAAGAGTATACCCCACCTCCTCCTCCCGACCACAACCAACAAATCTACTATCATCCTTATGTATGACTTGATAATGATCCTTACTTGGTTATCCGTGATGAGGTGAAACAACTTACTTTTGGAAAGCTGCCAATTTTTGATGTGGTAGAGCCCACCTTGGATGTTGGAAACTCGAGCTTGAATGCTCATTTGAGAGAGGTGTGTAAGGAGGTTGAGATTGGGGATTTGGTTGAATGCATCACCCCTCTTGCGTTTTGTGATGAAGTTTTGGCCAAGAGTGTAGGGGTGTTGCCGTTGGAGGGACCGGAGGATGTTGGAGATTCAAATTTACTTGCTCTTTGTGAGGATGGAGGAGTTGTGGTGCCAGATTTGGAGGAGTTTTTGTTTATTGAGCCGCATTTCATCCCGCCCGATACTTTGTTAAATCTTAACTTTGAGGTGGTGGAAGATATGTTCGAGAAGGAGCCCAAATGCCTTATCTTAAGCCCAGATATGACTTTACATGTTTTTGAGAGAAAAATCTTTTTTACCTCCTGAACTATGGTCATTTTGACACTTTGCCTCCTAAACTTTTTTTTCGTGCAAATTACCTCCTAAACTGTACGAATTTTGCACCTAACCTCCTGAACTCTCATTTTTGGTAGAAATTCTAGCCGGATCTCACTCGTGTGACATGCACGCTAACATATAAGGGGTAAAATTGACTTTACATCTCCTCTTCATGACTCCCGCTCAAAATAATGGCACATGAGCACTATGTAGGTTTCAAATCCTACGTGTATACATATCTTGGTGTGAGCATTATCTTAACAGGTCATACGAGTGCTCACGTGTCATTGTTTTAAGCAGGAGTCATAAGTAAGAGATGGAAAGTCGGTTTTACCCCTTATATGTAAGCGTGCATGTTATACGATTGAGATTCGACCAAAAGTTCCACCGAAAATGGGATTTCAGGAGGTTAAGTGCAAAATTCGTACAATTTAGGAGGTAATTTGCATGAAAAAAAAGTTTAGGAGGCAAAGTGTCAAAATGACCATAGTTCAGGAGGTAAAAAAGATTTTTCTCTGTTTTTGAGGGCGCTGAGGTGGTGATCGAGGAAACGAAAGAGCGTGGATGGGTTAATAGATGTTCCATTTGTTCGACGGATTCCCTAGTTATTCCAGTAATCGAGCATCTCTCCATGCTCCGACTGACTTTTGATATCTTCGTGGTGATCGATTACTCGCATTTCCAACCTTCAATGCGAGTTGAAGTTTTCATTTCTTTTATTCTAATACTTTCCTTTTGTGCCCTCTTTGGTGATCTTCATCACCCGTTCTTGCTCTTGGAGAATACTTAGGCGTGGCACGATCGTCATCTTTTCCTAGATCTCGGATAGCATCGTTCGTATGAGTCATCGAGCTTTCGACATTAAACAAGCACTTCTTGGGAGGCAATCCAAGCATTTCGTATCCTTTTTGCAATTTCTATATATTTTCTCTGTAACATTTCTTTTTTTTCGTACTTTTTATGTTTTGCTTTGCTTTTCTTGGTTGTTAGAACAGTTGGGAGAATTCTTACAGGTCTGGACTTCCGAATAAAGAACATTAATGATTAGAGCAAAAAAGAGGCATGGGAAATCTGCCATTGATCGACGGCCAGCATTGACGTAGCGTCGATTATGCCACTATGCTGCCGGCGTCGATCGACCATAAAATCAATGACATGTCAACGACCTCTCTGTCCAGCCTGTCGACACACCGTAGATCGATGCCCTTGGTCGATGAGCTCTCTGTCCAGATTGTCGATGCTCCATCGATCAATGCCCTTGAACAATGAGCTCTCTGTCTAGACCATCGATGCTCCGTCGATCGACACCAGTGGTTGATGAGCTCTCTAATCCGATCGTTGACCTCTCGTCGATCGACGATCCGTCAATGCCGACCCACAACCGGCCCATTTACTAACTTAAAACATGGATCTTTGACCCGACTCGGAGCTAAATGACCCACCCGCGGCTCCTCTATAAAAATCGCCCCCCTCTTCATTTTTTCTTATTTTTCCACAAAGAACACAAAACAAGCAACGGTTAGAATCTTCTTCCTTCCTCTTGTTCCTTTCAAGACTCCAACAAATGTTTCTTCATTTCTCGATGATTCACTCCATTTTTCAGCGATACTCCAACCACATTCTTTAATCTGAGAGAAGTTCATCCACCATTTCCGTAATTTCTAACTTCTTCCTCAACTTAGACATAAAGGGGGAGGGTTTACGATTCTGTTTTCAAACTTAATTATTGAGGTAATTCGATTAAACCGATCTTTGGGGCTTTATTTTTTGTTGTTTGGTTGAGATTGGGGTGCTTTGGGTTCAAGATTTCATCTAATTCTTTCCTTTTGAAACACGCACGCCACGTGTTCGACAAAAGTTCTCAAAGAACCCAAACTTTAATCTTTCCTTCTTTCGAACCCCTTTCAATCCTAACTTCGTTAACTATGTCTCGAGTGGACAAACGTAAAGATATCATGGAAAATACAGTGCTCCATTTTTTATTTACGATAAAGAGGAGGGGAAATTTTCATGTCGATCAACGATTAGGAGTTTGTGTCCCATCAGACTATTGACCTCGGCGACATCGAGGAACGTGTCCAAGCAGGGTCAGAACACTATGTCGACATCCTTCGGTACATCAAAGGACTTGGTTGTGCCACATTTTCCCAAATGGACTTACCCGGCTTCCGTGAGCTTATGCTCGAGTTCTTTTCAACGTTGAACATCTATTCCGATAAGACTTTCTCATGTCATTTTGATGGCAATGATATTTGGGTGATCGTGCACATTTTTGAGTAAGTGTTCGGGTTTCCGAGCGAGGGTGTTCACCTGATTCAACAAGACGACAAATTCAACGATGGCCTCTTTTGGGCCCAAATGGTAAGGAATCATCCGGGAAACTGCACTCGGTATGCTTGTATGAGTTTTGATGATGATGCTATGTACATCGCATATAAAGTCTTAGCACACGTGGTGTTGTGCAAGAAGGAGGAAACTAACGTAACCAAATCAGAGCTTTTCGTGCGTCATTGCTTGCTTAACAATCACCGACCCCTGCTCTACCCTCTAAACATGAACGGACTCCACAATATCGTGGAGAAGAATCCGGGAAGCAAATCACCACTCACGTTCGCCCCGTACATCACTGGCCTCGCCCGTCACTTTGGGTACCACCTGACCGAAAATGGTCTTTCGCCTCTCGGGACCTCTACTCTCTCGATTGTACGTGGCCCGGCGCATCGGGCGCAAAACACCGGGTAAGGTAGAGCATGACGAAGCGGCCCCATAAACTAATTCGGGCCCTAGCCCCTATTGGAATCAGTTTTTCGAGGAGAAGCCTTCAGACGAAGATGTTCTAGAAGCTCCAATTTCTCGAAGAAAAGATGGACTGTATCGACGAGAAGATGGATGCTAATCACTTAAGCAATCGCTGGAGCTTTTGAAAGCTCAAAGCTCATCTATCCCATCTCGAGGATAAATTCGCAGAAGCTAATCCCTCTCTTGCGACCGAGTCTCATCCGGAGATGGATCTCAATGAGAATCCCTCCAACGAATTCTAAAAAGAAAAAAAAACTAATGTTTTATGCTTTTTCTTGTGTGTTTTTGTTTTCTTTTATTTCAGGATCCTCTTGACTTCAAAGCCCGTTTGACGTTCTTGGACGCTCGACTCATCACCACTAGCATGATCATAGGGACGTCTCTTTTTCTTTTGCCTTTTACCATACTTAGCTTAATTTTTTGTGTTTTACAATGTGGACATTATATGGTTTAGGTGTGTGTGTGGAGGGGGAGTGTCCTTGTTTAGTAACTTTTTCGTACACTTTCTTGTATTTGATTTGAGTCATGTGTATTTACATTGATTGGAACCTTGACGAAGTGACGTGGTTAGATGTTTTGGTTAGGTTATTTAGACTTTCGTTCGAACAATAGTGTAATTGTGGGGAATGAAGTGTGAAGAACCTATGAAGTGTTTTGTTCTTTGTTCTATTCATGTTTTGTTCCAAAAGTCAAATACTTTATACTAGCCCCACTTTCAAATACCCTCTATAGGGATTTGTGTAATTTTCCTTTAATTTTTATTTTTGAGACATTAAAAACTCCATGTGCGTATTAAAAAAAAACTAAAATTAAAATTAAAAAAAAGTAATAAGTTGCATTTAGCAACTAGTGATTGGAGTCAATGAACTCTCATTTTTCAGTTGTAAATATCATGCTCGTTTAGTACCTCACCTCTATAGGTACTCAAAAAAAGAAAAAAAAGAAAAGAAAAAAGAAAAAAAAATAATAAGTACAAGAAGAGAAATCCTTGTACAAGTGAAGTTTCTATAATAATTCGTGCAACCTTTGTATGCGTATTTGTTTTTTTTTTACTTTTTAGATTTTGTTGTTAAAGAGGTGTATAGATGACTGGTCTAGTCGGGTGCCGACTTAGGGGTTTGAACATGAATAGACTTGGCCAAGACATGGATGGAAGAAGTACATGGAGGGTAACACATTACTTTTATGTGTTCGAAAGATAGTCTAAATTTCTTATCTCAATGTATCATGTTGTCCTTTTAGTTGAGTCTCTAGTCGATTTAATGCATTAACTTCTCGAATCATTTGGATGCATTAGTGGTTAGTTCATCAGGTGGCTAGCCTTTTCTTGTTTACGTCTAGATTCGGTTTTGCTTGAGGACAAGCAAAAATCTAAGTGTGGGGGAGTTGATTTGAACATACTTGTGTGTGTTTTTCGTTTGTTTTTGCATTTTATTTTGCATGTTATAACAGCTTTTAGGTCGTTGTTCTTCTCGTTTTTCTTCCTTTTAGTATTTTTGTAGGTCGTTTTGTTTTTATCCCGTTTAACACCTTTTCTCTCTCATTTCGTAAGATTGTCGGTCTAATTTGTTTAATTGTCTTTTTTAGCTTCGGAACAACAAAAACCAGACGAGGGACGTAGAGTTGCCATCGGTCGATGTGTCATTGACGTCGCCCATCGATGGAGCACCGGCGCCGACATCGAAAGCAACTGTCGATCGACGTGCCGAGATTTTTCAGCATTCGTCGATGGACACTGCCCTTCGACGTGACATCGATGGGCACCCACCAGTGGAGTCAACAACCTTGGTTGATCGACATGCCGAGAGCCACGCACCACCATCGACTGACACCTACCGTCAACGATGGTCGGTTCTAGAGACACCGTCGATTGACCGCTCGTTGTTGAAGCGTCAAAAATAATATTTATAAAAGTCCTCAACTTTCCTCTACTAACTAGTAGTAGTGGCTAATGAGGCATATATAGGCCAGGCCAGGATTTGGGTAGACCTGGATCCAGCTAGCCCAAGAAGGGACCTTAGTGTAGTATATGCTTCGTGAGGTCTGACCCGGTTTTCTTAAATACTGAATAGGGCAGAGCAGCGTCATCCCAGACCAAAAGTTGTCCTAGTTTGATAAGAGATTTCCTATGAGAAACCTTGGGATATATAGGCAGGCTTGCCGACAGAGAGGAGAGGAGGGTTAGGGAAGACCTGGCCTCCTGACCCCTGGAGGGGGGACAAGTGGGACCACTTGTCAGAGTTTGTTGCTTAAACGGCCCCTGATTCACGGCCTTTGCTTCCGAGATCCCGGAAGAGGTCCCCACAGGGGAAAAACTATAAATATCTCAGCCCCAAGGCTGACAGAGGTATGTCATTTTTGTGCATTACTTCTTTCTTCCTGGAAAACACCTCATACACTTTCTGACTTAAGCATCGGAGAGGTTTCCACCGAAAAACCACCGGTGGTCCTTTCTAACGTGTTGTGTTGTGTAGGTAGGGAAGAGGTCCAGTTTTCAGGTGTTATTTTGGGTGTGGAACATTTTTGGGTCGAAACAATTGGCGCCGTCTGTGGGAATCGAACCCACGGCCACGTGTTTATTATAACCTGGGCTTGGACGAACAGGCCAAGTGGGCCTTGGCCAACCTCGGGTTTCCCTTCGATCAGAGTTTGCCATTAGAGAACCCTCCTGAGCCTACCTCCTTTGCGTATGTCCCAGATCTAGATCGACTGCACACCGTCGGCCTGCAGAGTTTACCGAGCATGTCTTCTCCGTTCTCCACTCTCCTAAGCCTGGTCAGTCTCAACCAGACCTGGCTCTTGCTGTGGTAACTCCTACTTCTTTTCCCTCCCCAACCTTCGCAGGTCTGGGTGAGTTGCCAGGCGGGGCTTCTCCAGGTGCTTTAAATGAGGGCGTGGTGGATCAGTTGGTAGCAGGTTGGATGCCGAGCTAGGAACTGAGACTTAGGCTTTTAAGATAGTTTTCTTTGTTTCTAGATATACCTGTTGTTGGCCTGTGTGGCTGGTCCGCCTTTTGTTTTTCTCTGAACTTGTATTCTGAATTATTTTGATGGTAATAAATGCATTTTGTCCTGTAGTGACTCTTGGTCTTCTAGGGTTTCCTAATTTTCCGGAAACCCTAGTAATTTTGATTCCTTGGCACGTGCTACTGTTTTCTTTATATACGTGCATGTATGACTCATTTTCTTTCAATTCTTCGAAATGGCTTCTTCTCCTCTTCTCGAAGAACTTGATATAGTGAAACGGAAAAACATCTCCCTGGTCGTCGAAAACTTCAAGCTCTCCGACAAGCTGACCATGCTCAGGGAAAAGATTGGCTACCATGCTCTATGTTCATGCTTTTCAGTTTCCTGCAATGTAATCATTTTTGCAAGCTTATGTATCAAGCTTTGAGTAATTTTGTCAAAACGCTATAATTACGAGTATCTTTTGTTTTGAGGATGTTTCAAGTTTCCTTTACTTTCTCCTCAATCATTTTAATCAATTTATAGTTTTTTTGGCCAATCCAGGCTTTCTAAACCTTTTTCCAGATCTGGCTCATCATACCAATCAGTTCGGGTACATGGGGCATCCACCCTTAGTTAATCCGAGCTTAAACTGACAACCAGGTTAGGAAATTGAGTCATCCGCTTTTAGCCGATCCTGTCTTTAAACTGACAATCAGGTCAGGAAAATGGGGCATCCGCCCTTAGCCAATCCTGGCTTAAACTGACAACCAGGTCAGGAAAATGGTTCATCCGCCCTTAGCCAATCCTGGTTAAACTGACAATCAGGTCAGGAAATTGGGGCATCTGCCCTTAGCCAATCCTGGCTTTCACTGACAATCAGGTCAGGAAATTGGGGCATCCGCCCTTAGCCAATCCTKGCTTTCACTGACAATCAGGTCAGGAAATTGGGGCATCCGCCCTTAGCCAATCCTGTCTTTCATGAAGACTCATTTAAACTGGTGAACGAGAATAGACCTGCATTATTTATTTAATAAAACATTGTAAGTTTACATTTACACATAAAATTTCCGTAAATTAGCGATGTTCCAGGCGCGAGGGATCTCAACTCCATCAAGTTGTTCCAGCTTATAAGCGCCCCCGCTAAGACTTGTGTAACTCGAAATGGTCCCTGCCACGCATCATCCAATTTTCCTTTGACTCTTCCCAGGTCGGCCCTTCTAAGAACCAGGTCTCCAACCTGGAAGTACCTCTTCCGGACAGTTTTATTATAGGTTGCTCGGATTTTTCCTCGCACATGCTCCATTTTTACCGCCGCCTGCTCTCTCTTTTCCTCGACCAAATCCAACGCGTCCTGCACCAGTGTATCATTTTGAATTTCATCATAGTTTTGCACACGGTGAGTTTCAAGGCCGATCTCTGCAGGGATGACGGCATCCATGCCATACACCAAACTAAAAGGAGTTTCACCCGTACTTTCCTTAGGATTGGTGCGTTAAGCCCAAAGTACCGCATTTAGCTCCTCTACCCACTTGCCTCCAGATCTTTCCAACCGCGATTTTAGTACCTGGACAAGGATGCGATTAGTTACCTCAACTTGTCCATTTGCCTGGGGGTGGTAAACAGATGTGAAATGCTGCTGGATTTTCATTTTGATGCACCAAGTCTTAATCTTGGCTCCCATAAACTGGGTGCCATTATCTGATACTATCACCCTTGGGACACCAAACCGACAGACAATATTTCTCTAGATAAAGCCCATCACTGCCTCCTTCGTGATTTTTTCCAGGGCTTCAGCCTCTACCCACTTGCTAAAGTAGTCGATGGCCACAATTAGAAACCTCTTATGGGCTGGAGCCATCGGGAATGGACCGACCAAGTCAATCCCCCATTTTGCAAAGGGGCAGGGAGAGCTCATTGTCATGAGCTCTTCCGCTGGCTGATGAGTCAGGGGGGACATTTTCTGACATTTTTCACATTTTCTAACAAAGTTCTCGGCCTCCTTCCTCAGTGATGGCCAGAAGTAGCCAGCTCTTAAAATTTTACTAGCTAAGGCCCTTGCCCCCATGTGGTTGCAACAACAGCCTTCATGGATTTCTCGGAGGACATGAGTGCCTTCCTCCAAGCTCAAACATTGCAATAGAGGCCATCCAAACCCCCGTCTAAACAATGTTCCCTTTATTAGACAGAATCGGGCAGACCTGACTCTTACTTTCGCTCTCTCGCTCTTATCCTCTGGCAGCTCTCCTCTCTCCAGATATGACTTAATGGGACAACGTCAGTCCTCCTTCTCATATACTGAACATACCAGGTCTAAACCGAATTCGTTATCCGCAATCAACAAGGTAATTGTCCGTTCCTGGCAATCCACATCCGAGCTCGCTACTTTCGCTAGATAATCCACTCTCCCATTTTCTTTTCTGGGAATTTGAAGGACCGTCAGAGCTTTCATACTCTTAGCGATCTCCTTGAACCAAGCTAAGTATTTTTACATCTGCTCCACTCTAGTCTCAAATTTGCCACTTATCTGCTTACACACCAGCTGCGAATGTACCTCGGCACACACCTGTTATGCTCCCAAATCTCTCGCCATTTGAACACCTCTCAGCAAGGCTTCGTACTCGGCCACATTATTGGACAAATTGTAATTCAGGCGCACCGCATACTCAGTTTCTACACCTTCCGGATCAATTAGAACTACTCCTGCCCCACAGCCCTGATTTCCAACATAGCTGTCCGTGAAGATTGTCCATTTTTGCTTGCCGTCGGGAGAGCTGGTCATTTACTGCATAAAATCAGCCAGCGCCTGGGCCTTAATGGCTGTCTTGGCTTCAAACGTAACATCAAACTCGCTGAGCTCAATTATCCATTTGACCAGCCTCCCTGATGCCTCCGGTTTATCCATTATGGCCTTCAATGGTAGATTGGTCCGCACAACTATGCTGTGTGAGAGGAAGTATGGGCATAGCTTATGAGCTGTGCCAACCAGAGCCAGCATCGCCCGTTCTACCTCTACATATCTCACCTCTGCATCATGCAAGACCTTGCTCTAATAGTAGACCGGCCTCTGTACTTTGCCTTATTCTCTAAGCAAGACAGAGCTGACTGCTTGCTGCCCAACAGACAAATATAGGATTAGAGGTTCTCCTTGGACAGCCTTTGTGAGCAAGGTCATGCTATCCAGATGCTCTTTCAACATTCTAAATGCCTCTTCGCATTCATCACTCCATTGGAGTTTGGCCTTCTTTCGTAGAGCTTTAAAAAATGACAAGCTCCTTTCAGCCGAGCGTGAGACAAATCGGCTCAAGGCATTGATTCGTCCTGCAAGCACTGCAATTCTTTGACATTTCTGGGAGCCTGCATATCTATTAGCCCTGACCTTCTCCGGATTAGCTTCAATACCCTTTTCTGTTACCATGTAGCCCAGGAATTTGCCAGCTCTGACCCCAAATGCACATTTCTTAGGGTTGAGCTTCATTTTGTATTTCCTTAGGGTATCAAAGGTTTCCCTCAGATCATCCACATGCGAGTCCGCCTTGATGCTTTTAACTAACATGTCATCCACATATACCTCCATGTTTCTCCCAGATGTTCCTTGAACATTTTATCCACTAGTCTCTGATACGTGGACCCCGCGTTCTTGAGCCCAATTGGCATGACCATGTAACAGTATGTTCCCTTCGGGGTTATGAAGCTAACCCGCTTCCAGTCTTCTCGCGCGAGTCTGATCTGGTGATATCCCTGCGAAGCATCCATCATGCTTAGCAGTTCACAACCCGACGTAGAATCAACTAATTGGTCTATTCTTGGGAGGGGGTAATGGTCCTTTGGGCAAGAACGGTTGAGATCGCGAAAATCTATACACATGCGCCAGACCTCCAGTGTTTTTGGAACCAATACCACGTTGGAAAGCCACTCGGGAAATTGTATTTCCTAGATATGTTTAGCTTTCAACAACTTCTCCACTCCAGCTTCAATAATGGCCTCTTTCTGTGGCCCGAAATTGCGCTTCTTCTGCTTTACTGGCTTTATTGCAAGGCTAATGTTGAGATGATGCTCAGCTACATCAGGGTCAATCCCTACCAAATCCTGGGGAGACCAGGCAAAGACGTCTGCACTCTCACGCAACAATGTCACCAGACCTGTCAGAACCTCGGGGCTGAGGGTTGTCCCAACGCGGAGGACTCGGCTCTCGTCCCCCGGGACTACTTCCACCATAATCAATCCTTCTTCTCTCTGAGCCAGGCCTGGCTTAGCTTGCTCCATTTGAGCCCTCTTGCTCTGTCGCTCCTCCTCTTTGTGTCTGAGGCACTCAACATACGTCTGCCTAGATGCATACTGATCACCTCTGACTTCACCCATTCCATCCTCTGCCAGAAACCTCATCTTCATATGATATACATAAATCACGGCCTGAAACTGGCTCAGAGATGGTCGTCCTAGCATGACGTTGTATGAAGATGGTGCATCAACTACCAGAAATCTCACTGTTCTGGTTACTCTATACGGTTCCACACCTAACGTCACGAGGAGCCTGACCGCTCCCAAGTGCTTCAGAGCTCCCCCTGCAAACCCTACCAGAGAGGTAGTGACCTCTTCCAATTCTATATCCAACTTTAGCTGCTGAAAACAATCATAAAACAGGATATCGGCAGAGCTCCCGGTGTCTACAAACACTCGCTTCACATTATAATTGGCAATGGTGGCCRTTATAACCAGAGCGTCCATGTGAGGAKCTAGGATGCCAYWKCCATCCTCTGAKCCAAAGCAAATATTYGKAGTGGAAGCCATCTGCCYGACCTCTCGTGATTTACGGACCAGATCTCTCGCAGCTCGAACATAGCTGTGCTGTGTCCGCTTGGAGTGCTCATCCCACTCACCACCAGTAATCATTTGGATCTCACCTCGAATGATCTGAGCTTGATCATTTCGTCTTTCCTCATTACGTCCTCTATCTTGATCCCGTTTATTCTGTTGAGGTCGGTCATGGCTGCTTTGACCAGATCTGGCCTCCTCTCTTCGCATTCGCACATATTCTTTCAGTTGCCCTTCTTGTACCATTCTCTCCAACTCATCCTTCAGGTGAGTGCATTGATCCGTGTCATGTCCATACTCATTATGAAAATGACAAAAGCGGTCAGATCATTCCTTCTTAGGCTTTTGTGAATAAGTTTTAGGCCATTTCAGGTCTGAATGCCTCTCTATCGCTTGTAGGATTTCCCCCTGAGCAGTCGCCAGGGGTGTATATCTGCCAAAGCGAGGTCTTACTATAGACAGGCCTGGCCTGGAATTTTTCATTTGTTCCCTCTCCTCTCTATCATATCTTTCCCTCTTCTTCTCTCCCTCGTCCTTGATCTTCAAGGCTTCCTCCAAGTGGATGTATTTTCCTGCTCTCTCCAAGAGCTCTCTGAACTTCATGGATGGCTTCACCACCAGTGATTGAAAAAACTCTCCTCTCCTGAGGCCTTGTGCAAGTGCGTTCACCAAGAGCTCTTCTGAGGCAGACTGCACCTCAAGCTTTGCATTAGTAAATCGATTAATATTAGCACGCAGGATTTCGCCCTCTTTCTGCTTCAGACTAAACAGCTCGAGCGGCATCTTCTGATACTTTCGGCAGCTAGTGAATTGATGCAAGAAGGCTGAGCTAAATTCGTCGAAAGTGCTGATGGAACGCGGCGGTAACTGGCTGAACCAGAGCTGAGCCGACTTGGTGAAAGTCATTGGGAAGACCCGGCACATGACTGCGTCAGAGAACTTATGCACCGCTGCTGATATTTCGAAGCGACTGAGGTGGTCCCACGGATCTGTGGTTCCACTATACTCAAAGCCTAAAGATCTATACGACGCCGGTACATCATCGCGCATGACTTCCTCCGTGAATGTCGTGCCTCTCCGTGCTGGCATCGTGCTGGTGCTCGCCATCTTCCTATTGAATTCTCGCACCTCCTTCTGCAAGCTTTGCATCTGCTCAGCCAGGCCCGGGTTGGCCTGGCTTGACGTCTTTCTATCAGAGGTGGAGAAGTGTTCATCTCTTTCTTGAAGGGGGGGTCCGATCGGTGCGCTGGCCGCGTAACGGCTTCGTTTCCATCAACGGGACCGTCCGATTTGGCCGTGAACCAGATGGTGGCATGGAGATATCTGAAAATTTCTTCTCCACAACCGCTTCCACGGCCTTGCCAATGAGCTCAGACAGCTGCTTGAGAAGGGTGTCGTTTAACAAACCACCAGCAGCAGGCGTAGGTCCGCCAGAAAGGGGCGGCACGGTGCCTGATCCAGTGGCTCCTGACGGCTCTGCCCCTTCGGACCTTCCCATTGATGGTTCTGTCAACTGCGGCATACCCCACGGCATGGCAGAGCTAGGTGTTTCACCGAGCTCCCCTACCAAATTCCGTCGTAAACCATCGGAAGCCATTAGAAAATCTAACGTCTTAGCTCAGATAATTGAGCATGCCATGATGTTGTTAAGGATCCTTTCCCACAGACGGCGCCAATTGTTTCAACCCAAAAATGTTCCACACCCAAAATAACACCTGAAAACTGGACCTCTTCCCTACCTGCACAACACAACACGTTAGAAAGGACCACCGGTGGTTTTCCGGTGGAAACCTCTCCGATGCTTAATTCAGAAAGCGTATGAGGTGTTCTCCAGGAAGAAAGAAGTAATGCACAAAAATGACATACCTCTCTCAGCCTTGGGGCTGAGATGTTTATAGTTTTTCCCCTGTGGGGACCTCTTCCGGGATCTCGGAAGCAAAGGCCGTGAATCAGGGGCCGTTTAAGCAATAGACTCTGAAAATTAGGAAACCCTAGAAGCCCAAGAGTCACTACAGGACAAAACACATTTATTACCATCAAAATAATTCAGAATATAAATTTAGAGAAAAACAAAAAGCAGACCAGCCACACAGGCCAACAATAGGTCTGGAAACAAAGGAAACTATTTTAAAAGCCTAAGTCTCAGTTCCTAGCTCGGCATCCAACTATGCTACCAACTGATCCACCATGCCCTCATTCAAAGCACCTGGAGAAGCCCCGCCTGGCAACTCACCCAGAGCTGCGAAGGTTGGGGAGGGAAAAGAAGTAGGAGTTACCACAGCAAGAGCCAGGTCTGGTTGAGACTAACTAGGCTCATGAGAGTGGAGAACGGAGAAGACATGCTCGGTAAACTCTGCAGGCCCGACGGTGTGCAGTCGATCTCGCTCTGGGACATAGGCAAAGGAGGTAGGCTCAGGAGGGTTCTCCAATGGCAAACACTGATCGAAGGGAACCTCGGGGTTGGCCAAGGCCCACTTGGCCTGTTCGTCCAAGCCCAGGTTATAATAAACCATAACCTCGAGAAAAGTAGGGCATAGAGCTCCTTGGACCCCAGGAGGGATTTCTGGGCTTCTTCCCTTGTGACTTGGACAATCTTCAAGCCCTTCTCGGAGTTCAAAAACTCGGTCTTCCAACCCTCCCTGGCTTTTTCCAGTGACTCATCGGCAAGGCTCCTCGCCTCTGCCAAAGCCTCATCTCTTGCCTCAGAACGGGCTGTCTCTAGCATTTTATCCTGAGCTTTCTTCATCCCAGCGAGCTCATCCTCTAATTTAGTCAGTTTGTCCCCTTGATTCTTTAACGCAACTCCTCGCTCCTTGGCTAAAGTCTTGATGCGCTCGTACTTCGCAGCCAACTCTTTATTTTCCTTGATCACATTAAACTGGATCATGGATCTAGTAGCTCACGTGGACAAGAGAGCCTTCTTAGAGATAGCCTGATTGCGGGAAAGGGGATTAGAGCTGGGGCATGTAATGAAGGATAAAAATAAAGGAAGGAAATTTACCCTTGCTTCATCCTGGCACCAAGATTCTAGGAGCTCAGCATCGCTCATCTTCTCTAGTTCGGGCTGGTCCGCCGGCAGCATTTGCCTATGCATGAATTGGAGAGCCACCTCGCCTGAACAACTGAGGACCGAATTTATCGGAGGAGGAGCATTGCGTGTAATGGGAGCACTGCGTGTAGTAGGGGTAGTGACTGGTGCTACTGGACCACTCTGAGTCGTACTTGGCCGCTTGGATAAGGGCATCACCTCTTCTTCGGATCCAGAGGAGGAACTCCTCGCCATTATAGGATGGTGAGAAGTTCTGGAGGGGTTGGAGTTAGGAGATTGTGAACCCTGGACTTGGGGAGCTGAAGATGAACCCGCTCCACGGACCGCCAGCTCTGGAACGGCTCGTGTTCTTTTCTTGGCGGATTCAAACATCTGACACATCATCCTTTCTGAAAAGAGAAGAGATAGAAAGATAAGAACTGGAAAAATTAAGAGGTATAATAAAATAGACCAGGATAAAGGGAATTTTACCGATCTCCTTGGTCAGAGGACCCGTTTCAGATTGTTCGTCAAAAAAGTCTAACATATGGGGAAGGAGGAGATTAGTGATGTGAATAAGATTCCCATTAACGGTAGAGATTGTTTTTTGTAAACTGAGAGATCTGTCCGCAACAGAAAATGCAGGTAAGAAGGTAGCTTCTCAATGGGCGTAGGACAAAAACCCCAATCTCCGTCGTAGTGGACAAAGAAAAACTTCTTCCTCCAGGACTTATTGGAGGAAGGGAGTTTGTAGAAAAAGTGGACACCAGGTCTGGCGCTGAGGTAGAAGCAGCCTGGGTAAGAGCTCTTCGCCTGGAAAAGCTGGAAGAAGGTGTGGGCTGTTGGATCCAGGCCAGCATATCGCATGCCCAGATTATAGCACACCATGATCCTAAATGAGTTGGGGGTGAATTGGAAGACAGGGATTTTATAAAGGGTTGCGATCTCCAACATCATCGGACTCACCGGGAGGCGCAAGCCTGCCTGAAATTGGTCATAATAAAAGGTCAACCAGGGACAAGCCAGAATACACGCCGGAGGACTAATAGGGTCAAAAGGCTCAGAAATTTTATACTTATAACGGAACTCTTCCATCGTCCGATCACTGAGAATGGAAGGGATTTTAGTATGACCAGGGACAGGCGGAGGATATTCTAAGCCAGAGGAAGATGAGGGGTAGCCACCGTCTCCTGGGTAGGAGACAGCGAGGAAGAGGAATCCGCCGCCGCCTCATGACTAGCAGACCGTGAAGAAGACAGAGTTTCCGCCACTTCTAGAGCGGTGGACATCGAAGACGAAGAAATCGCCGCCACTACTGGGGCAACAGACGGTGGAGGAGAAGAAGCCCTCGCCGTCGGAGAAAGAGGAACAGCCGGAGGAATATCGGAGAGAGGGGCAGACGACGACATTAAAAGAAATTAAAAGAGTAAAAGACTAAGGAAGTACTTGGTCTACAGAGATGATCAGAGAAATGGAACGGAGGAACTGAAGTCGGAAAATTCGCCGAAAAATATTGGATAAAGGAGAAGGAAACTCGAGGATTTTTTGTGAAAGTAAAAAATGAAAAGTGAGAGAAAGAGAAAGAATAGCGGGAATAAAAGGGAAGTAGATAAATTCAAAAAATGAAAATCGAAGAAAAGGGGATTTGATGGGATCCCTGCATTTTAATACAGGGAGACAAACAGTACCCTAGATGATGAGCTGGGAGGCCAACCGTCCTAGGGTAGTTCACACGCCGCTGACTTGTCAGTACTCTGAGAGACGTGTGGGAATAGTAACCGTTTGGGAAGATTGACCGACACTACTAATGCCAATGAAGGCCTAGTTGTTAGGCGGATTTGTTGGGATCCATACCAGTACAAGAAACAATAAAGGACAAATAGGACCTCATTTATCCCTTAGGGTCCTGGAGGGTTACAGCTCTACCCCAACCATTTTTGGGGGGAGGAGTTGATGAGGCATATATAGGCCAGGCCAGATTGGGGTAGACCTGGATCCAGCTAGCCCAAGAAGGGACCTCAGTGTAGTATATGCTTGGTGAGGTCTGACCCGGTTTTCTTAAATACTGAATAAGGAAGAGCAGCGTCATCCCAGACCAGAAGTTGTCCTGGGTTGATAAGAGATTTCCTATGAGAAACCTTGGGATATATAGGCAGGCTTGCCGACAGAGAGGAGAGCAGGGTTAGGGAAGACTTGACCTCCTGAACCCTGGTGGGGGGACAAGTGGGACCGCTTGTCAGAGTTTGTTGGTTAAACGGCCCCTGATTTGCGGCCTTTGCTTCCGAGATCCCGGAAGAGGTCCCCACAGGGGAAAAACTATAAATATCTCAGCCCCAAGGCTGAGAGAGGTATGTCATTTTTGTGCATTACTTCTTTCTTCCTGGAGAACACCTCATACGCTTTCTGACTTAAGCATCGGAGAGGTTTCCACCGGAAAACCACCGGTGATCCTTTCTAACGTGTTGTGTTGTGCAGGTAGGGAAGAGGTCTAGTTTTCAGGTGTTATTTTGGTTGTGGGACATTTTTGGGTCGAAATAGTGGCAAGCAAGGGTTGATCCCATGAGGAGTGTGGATTAATTTGTGATTTTCTTGTATTTTAATAAACTAAGAAAATGAGGGTAAAGAATATTAACTAATCTAAGAAAACTAAATAATTAAAGAAAACAATTCAAATCAAATATAGAAACAAATAAGAAAATAAATACTAATAAAACTTCTAGTCCTAGTTCAGTTTCCACTCTCGATCGATTCATCTAACCAATTGCAATATTATAATACACTCATCATATGAAAGTAAAAACCCTAAGTAACAATAAGCTCTGCTACTCGTATTTTCCCTTACCGTGTATTTAATAAAAATAAGCTCTTTAATTAACTCTAATTATTGAATAATCTAGAATAAGCTCTCTAGATTCAACCCAACAACCTCATTAAGAACCAGGCAAATAGGTTAATCCAAGCAATAAACACATAAGCTCGGTTTATTCAACTTATGTCTTGTTATCCCTAATGATACGAGACCATTAGTTGCTTTAGAGAAATCTAAAATACGACAATTACACGGGAAGCAGTCCTCTTTCTAGCAATTGATAACCAAATCCCTAATCTAGGTAGCCAATCCAAACCAAGAATTCAGCAATCATGTCATGAATTTAGCGATCATGATATGTAAACAAAATAACACAAGCAATCTCATATGAAGAACGAAATAAATACGCATAAATTAATTAAATCATAATATCACGAGAGTTTCTACATCCCTAGGACTAGATAAAACAATCTACTCACTCATGGAGTTCATGAAATAATAGAAGAAAAATAAATAAAACATAATTCTAAGATAAGAAAGGGATAAGAAATCTTAGATCTTGGATTTTTGGTCTTGGATCTTCAAGCTCTTATTTATTGGGTGATTTGGGATCCCCTCTTCAAGACTTGGAACCCTAGGATATGTTGTATGTCTCCTTTGGACGAATTTAGGACGAGTTTATATAGAATTTCTATTTCTTGCCGCACAAGATTTCTTCCAAAAATAGCCCAACAGCGTCGCGTCGACAGGCGTCGACCGACGTGTGCCAGCCCTCGGGCGTCGACGTGGATCATCTCGGCATGTGTCTCGGCATGTCGGTGTGTATTGCATTGTCAGGTCGACGGACGCTCTTAAAATCGATGCAACTGCAACTTCCCGTCGACCGACGCGAGCCCAATCGATGCGACTGCAAGCAAATTCTCGGCCAGGGCATCGAACGACGCATGTCATCCTCGGCATCGATACTAGCCATCGACGCTGGCCAAGGCCTGAATTTCTCAATTCTTTGTGCAACTCTTATGCACCATCCTTCAATCTTGACTACGCCAATTTAGCACCTAGTTACTACAAAATTAGAGAGAAATACACAATTGGTGCTTGTCTACTCATAATAATAAATATGCGAGAAATAAATATGTATGACAACTTAAAGCTCATAAAAACATAAGAATTAATCCCTTAAATATCTTATAATTTCTCGCCTATCTTTGATCAATGCAAATCGACACTTGTCATTTTCACGTGATTTTACCATGGTTCCCTCCTCGTCCAACACTATATAAATGACGTTTTCTTCAGCTGGACAGAATACCGTGACAGACTGTGACAAGAACCATTTCTGGAACCCCTTAGGGTTTGACAAGCCCAAGGGTGTTCTTCATTTTCGTTTCATTCCCCTTCTCCATTCGAATTCTAGTTTTTCAGTTTTTAATAGATTTTAGATTGTTAGCCGCTGCTCGGTTTGTGGACGTACGCTTATTTGTATTGGTCTAATTTCTCATTCGAATCATGATATTCACCTCTGTTCATTAGTAAGATCTTTCATTTCCTCGCTTTTATTATTCAAATTCCTTATTTGCTTTGATTATGAACTTTCTTGTTGATGTTCTTTATTCGTAGCTATGTTTGCATTAGGTTTTTATTGTTGGATTGATTGATGCTTGTTGGTTAGAATTTATGGGTCTAGTGCCTAGAATCGTTTAGAACCATCAATTGAGATTATCGGGTGTTTAATTTACAAGTTGGGATTGACAACCCCAGCTCATAGATTAAGTGCTCGATAAAATGCCAATTGATCGTGGAGATGATTCTAGAGCCCTAGACCCCCATTTTATTAATCTTATCAAAGTTTATGATTTCATTGTTCGTAGTTTAAATCACCGTCTTAGTTATTAAAACTTCTCAAACCATAACTTGATCGAGTGTTTAGCGTAGCTTTTTCATTATTTTCTTATTTGTGAAATCAAATGCAAAAACTACCTCCGATTAGTCTTCCTCGAGAGATTCGACTCGAGTCAAATTTAACAGTTACAATTACTCCGTTCTCTTGTGGACGAACTTTTTATTTTAATAAAAAGTAATTGTTAAAAAGTTCAATTCATCAGACATAATTATTTTCCTCCCTCATGTTCTGGAGCTACGTATTCCTTCTTTCACATTGCTGCTTCTCTCTCTTTTCCCCTAACTCATCCCCTTTCTCACGGTCATCTAATAACATGATCTGGCGACCTGTTGCTCTGATACTACTTTGCCCACCTTGTCTCCCACTAGATATTTTATACTCATGTGATAGGTGGAAGTGACCGCTCAGAATTCATTGAGAGCAGGTTGCCCCAATATGATATTATATGCTGAAGTAGCCTTGATGATTAAAAAATTCAGCTTCTTCTCCACCCATAGCTTGCCTTTTCCACATGCAATTGGAAGCACCACTTCTCCTTCCATGACAACCTACGCTCTATTAAAAGTATAGATAGGTGTTTGCACAGGTCATACCTTTATCTCCAGATTCATCTGATCAAAGAATGTCCGGTAAAGGATGTTGACAGAGCTTCTATTGTCCATAAATACTCTCCCAACTTCATATCCTGCCACCTCAGCTTCAATTATAAGTGCATTGTTGTGCTCCACCTGTAAGCCCCATCGTTCCTCCGGGCTAATAGAAATTACAGGTCCTGATGCTGGAGGTCGCCTGTTAATTGCAGCGACCTCACATGGCCCTGGGAGGGCCACCTTCACATGTCTCTTTCGTGCATTGTTTGTGTCTCCATTCATCGGTCCGCCTGATATCATGTTTATTCTCCTCCTATTATCTCTAGCATCTCCCCCTCGTTTAGCCCATTTTTGCCCCTCCTACCATGGTCGTTCCTCCGCCTGTGCCTGTGGGGGTCCTCCTGGAGGTGGCCCGGGCATTGGCTGTTTCTGTTCTTGAGGTTCCTTGTCTTTATACACCACCTCTTTTAAGTGCCCAATTTTGATCAGCCTTTCGATCTCCTCTTTTAAGTGCCTGCACCGCTCAGTGGAGTGCCTTTAATTATTGTGAAACCTGTAAAAGAACTGAGATTTTGGGTTAGTAGGAATTGGTGTGTAACCCTTCGGCCACCTGATACCATCAGGTACTTGGTTCTCCATAATTGTGAACACCCTTGCTCTTGGCATTGCTAAGGGTGTAAAGTCTGCGTCCTCCCTCCATATTCTTACTTCATTTATAGTGGTTCCTCTTGCATCTTCTTCAGTAGTTGAGAGTGCTCGAGCAAGTCGCCTTATATCTATCCTAAACTCCGACCTCCTGGGTGTCATTCTCTATGGTTCTCCGACCTCCTGTCCAAAGCGCAATCTATGCTCTTCCTCAGCTTCCTCCACATGTATGTACTTCATGCACCTATCCAGGACCTCCTCGAATGTATGTGTAGATAGCTTGGACAGCGATGTTCGCAAACCTCCCATCCTTAAGCCTTAATGTAATGTTCCTGCCTTCATCTCATCCGTGGCTGCAGGAACCTCCAAAGTAGCCCTAGTATACTTGGCCACATAGCTCTTCAAGGTTTCTTAGGTCACAGTGCCATTGAAAAAAGAGATTGTGTGGTCTTCGCGTGTAACTTGGCTCTAGCGAAATGCTTCAAAAAGGATGAATTCAAGACCTGGAAGCTAATGATCCTCCCTGGTACTAGTTGATGGAACCAATCCTGTACTAGCCCTCGTAAAGTAGATAAGAAGTCCCTGCATGCTACTGTATCCGTGTACTATCTTAGCACTGCCTCATTCTCAAAGCTCTGCACATGGCGTGTGGGTCCGTCGTCCCTTCATAATAGAAATCCAGACCCTTATATCCATGAGGTAAAGCTGCTCTTAATATCCCTTCTGAGAATGAATGACCCCTTGACTCCTTGCCTCTTGTTCCCGCAACCTGCCTCTGTAACGCTCGTACTGCCTCTTACATGTCCCTCATCGCGCGGGATGTAGGTAAAACCTCGTCCTCTTCTATATCCATGTGATGTTGGTAGGTTCTTCTTCACGGCTTGTTATTTGAGAACCGTGCGTTTTCCTCAGCTTCATCCTCATCAGATGATGATGGGTATTCTATCTAATACCGCCTCCTTTTTGTGGTCCGGGTCAACTTGGGATCCGGCATCTAATGTTCATTTTCCTTGCTCTTCTTTTGGCCTGGAGTTAGTGGTTCTGGCCTGTATTCCTCATCCTTCCTAGCCTCGTCCTCCTCACTATCGTCTTCGCCCGCCAAGATCTTCTCCAACTTGCTTGGAGGCACTGATCCTATCAATCTTTCAAGGAATCTCTTATCAACATAACAAGTTCTCCCTTTTTGTAACTCTTTCCACTCTTTGGTCCCAACATGGAAAGCCCTTTGATTAAGTATTTCTGGGGTCTTCTTCCTATTCTCCTCACTTGAATTTTTTGGTTTCTCCTTCCGTGGTGGTGGTGGTGGTGTTTTCATAACCTTCGTATCCGTTGGTTCTCCTTGTGGTGGTGTTTGTTCTTCCTCGAACGGTTTCTCCTTGTCTACCTCTTTCGTCTTGCTCGCCTCAAAATCAAAATCCAAAGTTGAGGTATGATAGTTCTTCCCTTCATGTCTTGCTTTTCTAAAATCTCACGCCTTTTGCTCAAGGACTCGATGTCCCTCTTTCCCACAGATGATGCCACTTAATGCGACCAAAAAGATTGGTTCACCAAGAAAAGAGAGTACTGACCTAATATACGTGTTCGCCGACCTGATAGACCTCCAGAGAACTCCTGGTGACCTGATCAACCTACAAAACAAAACTCAAGTTGGACAGCCCCGGTGTAGGCCCTCCGATACTTAAGTCAGTCCCTTTTTAATAATGATATGCGAGAGCTCAAAAAGTATGATAAAATTAACTTAGAGTAAAAAGTGAGGACTGTGTGTCCTCTTTATACAGACAAGAGACATGTTCCCAATCTAGGGTTCCCGTCTCCTATTCAAACCACAATACCATAAATAACTACCGACTTAGAATTACTATTTCTCCTGTATGCTAAGTTACCATAAATATTATAACTCTCGTTAAATTACCGTAATAACCATGGGCCAATAACTATATCATGCCTTTAGTCTGTCAGGACCCCATACCATAATCCATATCAGCCTAAGAGGGCACAAGATCCTATTAACCATAAATCCCAGCTCTTAGTACCGAGCTGCTATAATACCATTTTGTCCATAAGAGCTCGCCACTCCAATAAAAGAGCCCGTCACTCCTACAAACAGCTCGCCCTCCTATAAAAGGATTTCCCCTTCTAAAGGTGAGGTCGCCTCATAAACTCCTACAAACCTACATGCTTACCGACCTGGATATTTGATATCGTATCAACTATATTTGACACTTTAAATTAAAAATAATGATTATATTTTGTACTCCACCACTCATTATTATTATTATTATTATTATTATTATTATTATTATTATTATCACCTACACACCAAACATGCTTATGACCCACATGCACCATTTCCATTATAAGTGCTCCTTTCCTACATCTACTGCTTTTTTTTCTTTCTTCATTTTTTTCCTTTTATTTTTACAATACACTATTAAATATCAAAAGCGCTCAATAATTCGGAAGACAATGACCTATTAAAGCATATGAAGATTATGTGCTTTAATCATCTCCCAACTATATATGCAAGACTTTCATGATATAGGCAAATCACATGGTTTTTGTGAGTGAGCATGACGGAGACAAGTCTTCATATTTAGCTAAGCATGTGATCACAATCTACTTCTACTAGGAAAAAAATAGATCTATAGCTATCTTATGTATCTATTTATTTAAATTTGGGAAAAGTGTCTTATTTAGCTCAAACATCCGATCACAATCTACTTCTACTATATTCAATTTGAGGGGGGAAGAGATATCTATAAATATATTGTGTATCTATTTATTTAAATTTGGGGAAAATGCATTTACTTTCACTTTCACTGAAAAAAATGACAAACGCTGACGGAATTTGCTTGACGGGCAGAAATCCATCACCATATACTGAAGGATTGCTGACGGGTAGAGAATGCTGGTGGATTACTGACGGGCATAGACCATCAACAAAACACCTGTCAGCGACCCGTCAAAGCCCGTCAGCAAAGTAAAAAATGCTGGCGAATTATTGATAAGTAGCTGACGGTAACCTTTGCTGACGGTCAGCGCCCATCAACAAAATAAAAAAAATTAAAAAAATATGTTGACGGCCCTTTACCTGTCAGAAAAAAAAACACACACACACCACACACACACACACACACACACCACCACACACACACACACACACACACACACACCACACACATATATATATAATATATATTATATATATATGTTGACGACCCATTAGGCGTCAGTAAACACCCTAAATAACTACCCAGGGCCCCCAACAGTTTGTTCTACCTTTTCAGGAAGAAAAGAAACAAAGCGACGATAAGAGTGACGACGGCCACCACCGGGGGAGAACTAAAGCTCTGATGTAGGAGGTAAATTATAAACTATTCATAGTTCATATGATGGTTTGTTACAAAACAACAGTTGATATGTCAAACTATGAAAAACGACATAGTTTGGGGGCAAATTCTTTTTCCGAATATATACTTTTGTACAATAGCCATTATCAACATTCTTATAATGGTGAATGATAATTTAACATTTAATCGTATAGAAATTACACCAAGACTGATTAATAAGCAAAAGACAAGGTACACCAGGTTCTACTACAGGGGGTTGTACATCATGACTTGGTTCTTGATTTTCCT
>BMAC01000057.1:1552199-1590528 GCA_014905375.1 Phtheirospermum japonicum | reverse complement strand
AACAAAGCATAATAAAATACAAAAAAATAGGAGAAACATTGATTCGTAGACATGTTTTCGATTGACAAACTCCTCATTCTTTATGATAAATAATGTCTTGATTAAATTTTGATTCTATAGGAATTTGCAAAGCTAACTCGTACTTTTGGTTAGGGATGTAAAGGTGCATAGACTCAATTACCCATTTGTCTGCTACACTACTAGGCTGCTGAAGTGATCTTAAACGCACTACGTTTACAAATGTTTAAGGATCACCAACAAGTGAACGAGGTTGATCGTAGTGCGGTGAGGTGACTCAAGTCGAGTATATTGAGGAATAGCAATTGGAAATAAAGATGCTCGTTTTTTCACAAAACTACCACTATACGCACGATCAGTTTTAGTCTATTTTTCGTTTATCATACTAAGGAATTTCAAACTACAATTGAAATTTAGAAAGAGATATGAAAAACATAAAGCAGACAAACAATCATGAAAATACCTAAATGATACTAATCTTGAAACTTACAAATTGAAAAACATAAAGTTTGTGAAACTCATAAATTCATAACTCAAGCACAAATTATATAAATAAAGCATTGAGGGAAAATACCATTTAAAATATATTAAGAAAGGCTAAGAAACTATGTCAATGCTTGAAACAAATCTTAACAAGAATTTAGACTACATAAACAACTAAATGCCATGAGATTGGCTATTTGAAAAAAAAAAAAAAAAAACCCATTTGCCTTTTACTACCTACTTTTCTCACTAAGCCAAATAAGGAAAAAGCTTGAAAACAAGAACAAGAACAAGAACTAAGAAATAGAGGAGAATTGAAAATTTCACTAACACATGAAAAGCTACAATTACACAAGAGAGAGTTAATAGTTTCAACATTCATACATTCTATAACACAAGAACAATAGAAATATGAATCAAGAAGTTACCCTAGCAAACAATAATCTTCAAATCTCAAAAGTCAAGAATTTACATGATGTCACCAAAAAGATTGGCTTACCAAGAAAGAGGTCGGATCGCCTCGAATTACCTTATCGACCAAGAACAACCTGCACAAAGCCCAAGCCAGACAGCCTCGACGTAGGCCCTCTAATGCTTAAGTCAGTATCCATATAAATTGTATAAAAAGAGAGAATAATTCACCATAAAATATGTGAGCTTCATGATCCATGATAATTGAAGTTATGAAATAAGAGCTTGAATCCCCTATTTATAAGATTATTTAGATTTGTCCACCAACCAATAAGATTCTTTCATAAGATGGGATTAAATCTCCTAATTGTACTCGATCTATAAAACCATACCAACCTTAAATAAACCAACCAAACTATATAAAACCAAATCAAATCAACTAAACCATACCAACCTTAAATAAACCAACTAACCCATATAATCCGAATAAAACATATAACCACATAACCAAATAAACTCATTTAGACCACACCAATTAGACCATATAAACAGTCAGTTCACTATATTCTAAACTATAACTATATAATATCTCCAACCTAAATAAGTGTAGACTTTAACCATAAAACCATAAACCATCTCCGCACAAACCATTGCCAACCTAATAAAAGCGTCGGCCCATTTCATAACCATACAAACATATCCATACAAATTATTGTCGACCTAATAAAGGGTCAACCCATTCCATATAAAACACCACCGACTTAAACAAGTGTTAACCCATAAACCTGAAACCATAAAACCATAAACTATCGCCGACCTAAACAAGCGTCAACCTATAAAACCATAAAAACCATAAGACCATAAACCATCGCCGACCTAAAAAAGCGTCATCCCATAAAATCATAACCATTGCTGACCTAAACAAGCGTCATCCCATAAAACCATAAAAATCATAAAACCATAAACGTCACCGACCTAATAAAAGCGTAAGCCCATTCCATAACCATACAACCATATCCATACAAAATATCGCCGACCTAAGCAAGCGTCAGCCCATACCACATCCTTAACCAAACCATCTCCGACCTAGACAAGCATCGAACAATACCATATCCATAACCATACCATCTCCGACCTAGACAAGCATTGGACCATAACAAAAAATCATTCCATAAAATCATAAACCATCTCCGACTTAAACAAGCACCAGACCATAACAATAAACCATTATATAAAACCATAAACCATCTCATACCTAAAGAAGCGTCGGATCATAACCAAATAAACTTTATCAAATCAAGTAAACTATATTAAATGAACCAACTCATATAAAGCATATAAATCATATAAAACCAAATAAAACCTAACAAATAAATTAGTTAACCATATAAACCATATTGAACCAAATAATTTAGCTAAACATATAAACCAAATAGATTTAATAGTCCCCCACATTTAAGCTAAATAAATTAACCAAACCAAGCAAACCCGTTGGTCCCTCATATTTAAGATAAATAACCATATTGAGCCAAATAAATCAGCTAAACCATTCCCAACCTAATAAAACACTAAACCAAATAAAACCACATAAATCATATAAGCCATATTAGACCAAATAAATCAGCTAGTCCCCCATGTTATACCTGGATAAACCATATTTAATCAAAATAAACCTAATAACCATATTAAGCCAAATAAATCATATAAATAATATTAAACTTAGAAAACCAAACCATATAAACCATTAACCAAATAAAAGATGTTGAACCAAATAATCTAAACAAAATAAACCATCTAAAACCATATTAACCAAATGAACCAAATAATATTAGACCAAATAAATAATATTAAACCAAATTAACCACTACACAATGTTAAATATTTCAAATAGACACATGACCAAATATAACATATAATCATATAACCAAATAAACCCATATAAACCAGCTAAACCATTTTAAGCTAAATAAACCATATTAAATCACATAAAATCATCTAAACCACATAAAATTAAATAAACCATATAAAACCAAATAAATCAACTTAACCATACAAAAAGAAAACATATCAAGCCAAATAGACCAAATAAAATAAATGACATAAATATATAAACCATATAAACCAAATAAACTAGCTTAAATCATATAAGCCATATTAAACCAAAACAAACCTATAATCATATTAATTCAAATAAACCATACAAATCAAATAAACTAACTAGTCCCCCGTGTTTAAGTTAAATAAATAAACAAAACTAAGTCAATCAACTAAACCTAAACCATGATAAATACACCAAATAACCATAATATTAAACACAAATAACCAAATAAACCATATTAGATATACCAAATATCCATATAACCAAATAAAATATATAACAACATAACCAAATAAACTCATTAAACACATGAAATAGACCATATAAAATGGCCTGTCCCCCATATTTTAAACCAGATCAAACTAATTAAATTAGCAAGACCATATAAACCATATAAATCATGTTTAAGCCAACAACTCCATATTAAAATAAATCAAACAAACCATACCAAATTATACCACATGAAACCAAATAAACCCATTAAACCAAATTAAATAAAAGATATTAAACCAGATAACCTCATTAGTCCCCATATTTAAGCTAAATAAATAAACCAAATTAATAAGAGAAAATTTATTTTACCTCCTAAACTCTGGTCATTTTGACACTTCACCTCCTAAACTTTTTTTCGTGCAAATTACCTCCTAAACTGTACGAATTTTGCACTTAACTTCCCAAACTCCTGTTTTTGGTGGAACTTTTGGTCGAAGCTCACTCGTGTGACATGCACGCTTACATATAAGGGGTAAAACCGACTTTCCATATCTTACTGATGACTCCTGCTCAAAACAATGGCACGTGAGCACTCGTGTGACCTGTTAAAATAATTCTCACATTAATATATGTATTCATGTAGGATTTGGAACCTACGTAGTGCTCACGTGCCATTATTTTGAGTAGGAGTCATGAGGAGGAGATGGAAATTCAATTTCACCCCTTATATGTTAGCGTGCATGTCACACGAGTGAGATCTGACTAGAATTTCCACCAAAAAAATGGGAGTTCAGGAGGTTAAGTGCGAAATTCGTACAGCTTAGGAGGTAATTTGCACGAGAAAATAGTTTAGAGGCAAAGTTTCAAAATGGCCATAGTTCAGGAGGTAATTTTTTTCTCAATTAATAATTTTAAACCAAATAAACCAAATCAAATAAACTCATTGGTCCCCCATAGCTAACTAAATCAATTGGCCAAAATAAACCAAATAAACCACAAGTCACCCACATCAAACCAAATCAATCAACCAAAACAAACCAAATAAATTAGCAAATTCCCCATATTCTAACCAAATAAATAATCAAGTAACGTCTTTCACTCCAGGACTCGATGCCCTCGTACTCCCACAGACGGTGCAACTTGATGCGACCAAAAAGATTAGCTTACCAAGAAAGAGGTCGAATCGCCTCGAATTGCCTTCTCGACCAGGAACGACCTACACAAAGCCCAAGCCGAACTGCACCGGCATAGGCCCTCCGATGCTTAAGTCAGTATCCATATAAATTGTATAAAAAGAGAGAATAAATACCCATAAAAACCATGAGCTCCATGATCCATGACAATTAAAGTTATGAAATAAGAGCTTGAATCCCCTATTTATAAGATTATTCAGATTTGTCCACCAACCAATAGGATTCCTTCATAAGATGGGATTAAATCTCCTAATTATACTCAATCTACATAATATGGAATATTCTCATACTAGGATTCATTCTTTCTATAATTTCATGATAACCATAAACCTTAATATTACCATGTTACCGACCTGCCGGGCTCCATAACCCTATTTTACCATATTGGTGACCTGTTTATCAATTTTCTTACTATACTGACATATGATGTCATATCATTACAAAACAACCACAATCTGATAAGCTCATCCGCATAAATTATCTACTAGCTTATAAGCTAAGGTAATAAAAAGTAAGAACATAAGAGAGGGTTTGGAGTCTTATGCTTGAAAAGATGAAAGGAAAAAGAGGATAAGGTTTAGTAAAAATGTTCAAAGTCCAAAATGTAGCCGAAAATCCCCATTTTAGCTAAGAAGTGTAAGAAATACATATATGAATGAATAATGGGAGTAAAATGATAATTTTGATTAAAATGGTAGAAAAATGGCCTTCTATTGACCGACCATTGCTTTCCCATCGATCAGGTGTCAATCGATGAAGGTAATCGAAAGTAAAAAAATGGTCGAGTGTCGATGGCGTTTTGATCGATAATTGCGGAAATCCCTCGGTAGATCAATCGACTCATGTAGTCGATATCGGCGGGAAGGGCGCGTTGATTGCTCGTCGATGGTGCATCAATCAACAACTGTGCCTCATGGGTCCATGTCATGCTTTCATTGAATCGAGCCAGTTGTGATCCTCGGGAACACGCTAGGGTCTGCTCAACTGTCCTAAAATCAAGAAAAATCAAACTAACATAAATATTTATAACAATATGAGAAAAAAAAAATACTATTGAGTTGACACAAGCTATGAAAATGCAAACCAAGTAAAAATGAGACAAAATACAACTTAAACCCAACCAACGCACACAAAACAAGAAACAACAACATATAAAAGCACACACATAAATATGTATAAATCAACTCCCCCACACTTATCATTTTGCTTGTCCTCAAGCAAAACCGAGCGTAGAGATAGACAAGAAAAATAAAATCCCCCGATGAATCTAAGACTAATGCACATAAATGAATAGAGAAATAATGCATTTAGTCACTCAAATTTGAAAGTGAAGAATGTCTATGAAACTTTGAGATAAAAGATTTTGACCCTAATTCGGACGACTAATACGATGATTTACCCTTCATGCAAGTCTCTTGTCCATTGTCTCTGTGCTCAAAACCACTAAATTGGCATCTTACTAGCCCCTTCATCTATGAAAGTCTGTACAAAGTTTTCTAGAAAATAAAAATAAAAATGCGTATAATGGTTGAATGACTTATTATATACGTATCACTTGTACAAGGATCTCTCTTCTAATACCTTTTTTTATATATATATTTTATTTATTTTTCCTTTTCTTTTCTTGTTTCTAATTTATTTTTTAGTACCCAGTTGATGAGGTACTTAACGAATATAATTACACATTCAAAAATGGATGTATTTTTTTTACTTTAAAACTCGATTTTAAATGTAACTTATAATTTTCTCGATTACGTGCGAGGAATGGAGTTTGACATCTCCAAAAATAAAAACAAGAATTAAAAATAATCCCTATTCATATATAATTGTATGTTTCTATGTCTTGTTTTGTGTGCTTTAGGCAGGATTGAGTCATATTTTGTCTAGTTCTTTTTAATTTTATGTTATCTTAGCTTTTGTCGTCTTTTTAGTACTTTTTGTATTTTTCTATTATTTTTGTACATTTTTATGTTATTTTATTTTTCTTTATTTTAGGATAGTCAAGCGAGACCAACATCGTTCCTGAGGATAGTAACTGGCTCAAAGGGTAGCCACCACTCTCGCACCACCACACTACGGCGCCACCACCACCACCGCTACCGATTGAGGAACCCACTGCTAGATACCTTGCTTGTTTAGTTCCCTACCTTGGGAGTTGGATCCCTACTCGGTCTTCTTTTTCCATTTTCTTCCAATAGTTTAGTAGACTCAGCTATGAATATGAATGAAGAAATGAATGTCGGGCTACTGAACGGGTCGATCCTCCCCTCCCTCGTTTGTTTTAGCAACTTATGGTCCTTCGGGTTGTTCCTGTACGAGAAAGAAATGAAACATCATCTTACTACTACTCGTACTTCGCGCTAGAGGGTCAAGAACAGGAAGAGAAAGAGAAAAGAGCACCACTCCACTCGTTCCTTGAAGAAGGCTTTTGACACGGATTCAGGACCTTTTAATTTTTTAATTAAATATTGATTATTATTGGGACTAATTAGCAATTAAATTGAGAGATTATGGTTGAATTGTAACTATTTAGATATTTGGGTATGATTTTGAAAATTAGGGTTAGTATAAGGTTTAATTTGGGATATTTTAATAAACTAGGGTTGCATTGTAATTATTTAGATATTTGGGTTTAATTTTGAAAATTAGAATTAGTTTGGGATTTAATTATCAATTAATTCAAGATTTAGGGTTGAATTATATATATTTAGATATATGGGGCTAATTTTAAAAATATTAATTATTATTGGGTTTAATTAGAAATTAATTCCAGAATATTTTGGCGTTTTGGAGCTTGTTCTTGGCATAACTTTTGACACGCCTTGACACGGCTTGGCTTGAACTTCGCTCCTCAATGCCTTGGCCTATAAAATAGGAATTTTTAAACATAAAAACCCAAGAATTACAAAAACCCTCAAATTAATTGAACCCATTTAACCATAAAAAATATAAAATAAAGAAGAAACACGAAAAATAATAAAACAAGAAAAACAACCAAGAAAACTAACTAATCGACTCAAGAACTAATAAAAACAATATAAAATCCTAATTAAAAATATGAGAAAAATACCACAATTACATGTAAAACACCTGCCCAGGACCATGTGAGGTCGCTGCAACTAATCGGCGACCTCCAGCATCGGGACCGGTGATTTCTTTTGGCCTAGATGAACGAAAAGGATTGCAGGTGGAACATAATGATGCACTCGTAATTGAAGCTGAGGTGTCAGGGTATGAAGTCAGGAGAGTATTTTTGGAAAATGGAAGCTCGGTCAATATCCTTTACCGGACATGCATGGATCAGATGAATCAGAAGGTAAAAGTGCAACCTGTGCAAACACATATTTACGCTTGTAATGGAGCACAAGTCATCACGGAAGGAGAAGTGGTACTTTCTATTGCATGGGAAAGAGGCGAGATACGAGTGGAGAAGAAGTTGAAGTTATTAATCATCAAAGTCACTCCAGCTTACAATATCACATTAGGGCGAACTGCTCTCAACGAGTTCCAGGTGGTCACTTCCACCTACCACATGAGTATAAAATATCCAGCAGGAAACAAGGTGGGTGAAGTAGTGTCGGAGCAATAGGTTGCCCGATCATGTTACCAGATGATGGTGAGGAAAGGGGTGAGTGAAGGGAAATGAGAAAGAAGCGATAATTTTCAAGAAGGAATACTTAGTTCCAAAAAGATGAGGGAGGGGGAGAAGTCTGTACGACCTCATGAGGAGCTTATGGAGATTTTGTTATAAGAGGTCAAACCAGAACATACCACGAAATTAGGAACTCGGATGACGGAAAACATGAAAGTGGAGCTGATTACCTTATTAAGGAAGGTTCGGGACATCTTTGCTTTTGGAGATGGGGAACTACCAGGAGTATCTCCCGAGGTCACGCAGAAATACTTAAATGCCGATCCAGAGGCGCAACCTGTACGGTAGAAAAGGAAACATCTTAGGGCAGAGCTGGATAAGGTGATTGAGGAAGAGGTACAAAAGTTGTTGAAGGCTAGCCATATCTGGGTCCCGGAGTATTTATCCAATGTTGTGATGGTGCCTAAACTTGGAAGCAAGTGGAGGATGTGCTTTGACTTTCGCGATCTGAATAAGGCCTGCCCAAAAGATCATTATCCATTACCACACATTGACTAACTTGTAAATTCCACCTCAGGATGCGAGCTGCTGAGCATGATGGATGCATCACAGAGGTATCATCAAATCCCACTGGCAAAGGAGGACCAACCAAAGGTGAACTTTGTCACCTCAACGGGTACGTATTATTTTGTTTCCAAGCCGTTTGGGTTGAAAAATGGAGAAGCGACTAATCAAAGATTGGTGGACAAGATGTTCAAGGACCTATTGGGTTCAACTTTGGAGGTCTACGTGGATGATATGCCTATGAAGAGAAGGAAGGTAGAATCTCATGTAGAAGTCTTGAGGAAGGCCTTCACTATACTAAGACATTATGGCATGCGGCTGAACCCAAAGAAGTGAGCTTTTGGGGTCCGATCGGGCAAGTTTTTAGGATACATGGTAAGTGAATCCAGAGAAAGTGCGAGCTGTCATGGAGATGCCTCATCCTCGGAATGTAAGAGATGTACAAGTGTTAACAGATTGCATTGCAGGGCTTAGTCGTTTGATATCCAGATCGGCAGAGAAAGGCTTTCCATTTTTCAGAACATTAAGAAAAGGGTCCAAGTTTGAGTGGACCAATGAGGCAGGAGAGGCTTTTTATAAGCTCAAGGAGTACCTGGATGAGATCCCATTGTTAGCTAAACCCATGGCAGGTGAAGATTTAATCCTTTATATATCTGTCAGGGAGGTCGCGGTGAGTTCGATGCTAATCAGAGAGGAGGTTGGTGTTCAGAAGCCTATCTATTATATCAGCAGGATGCTAATGGGAGTTGAGTTGAACTATTTAGAACTCGAGAAAGGTGTATTTTCATTGATCTACGCGGCGAGGAAACTTTGACCTTACTTTTTGGGTCACAAGGTCAAGGTACGTACTAATTTAGCTCTCAAATAGGTATTGAGCAATCCAAATATGTCGAGGCAATTGGTGAAGTGGGAAGTTGAGTTCAGCGAATATGACGTTGTGTATGAGCTAAGAACAGCGATTAAGGCCCAAGTGTTGGAGGATTTTCTACAAGAAATGGTGCGCTCAGCAGAGAGTGAAGCTGAACAGAAAACATGGTTGCTACACGTAGATGGATCGACTATGACAATGAGAGTAGGACTAGGAGTTGTTCTAACTAGTCTGGAAGGGGAGAATCTGGATTTTGCGATCAATCTGGGGTTTAAAGCCTCCAATAATGAAGCTGAGTACGAGGCATTGCTTCAATGTATTAAGATAGAAAGTGATTTAGGAGTAGGGCGGTTAAAGGCATATACGGACTCTCAACTGGTAGCTCGCCAGTATTATGGGTCCTCTGAAACAAGAGAACAACGCATGTAGAAGTACTTAGGAAAGGTTAAGGATGGTGATACGACATTTTCGTGACCGGCCTGACCTGATAGTGAGACACAAGACAAACTTGAAATAAGACCTGGACGAGATGAACTGAGGCCATAGGGGAAGAAAAAAAAAAGACAAGAGGCTCTTATAGCCCAATGAGAATTATCCTGACCTGATCTAAATCCTTGAACAAGGTTTTGAGAGGCCAGGTTAGGAATTTGAAGGAGTTAGAAACAGGGCTGACTTGTTTTCCATGAGGAAACTTCTTGATTAGGTCGTTCTGAATAACGGCCCAAGATTCGCAGATTTGTTTCCGAGATCTCTGAAGGCCCCCACCTACTGAAGGTTATAAATATCTCAGCTTCAAGTCTGAGAAAGGTATGATATTCTGAGCATTCTCATTCTTGAGTTATTCCGATATAAAACCGCTTAACTGACTTAAGCATCAGTGAGGTTTCCACTGGAAATCCTCCGGTGGTCCTTTCTAACTTATTTTTGGTGAAGCAGGTCAGGATACTCTCAGGGAAAAGTGGGTGTTCTTGGTGTGATTATCTTCATGAAGAAATAATTGGCGCCATCTGTGGGAAAGGCGTAACTAAGCTAAGACGTGAGATACAACCATGGCATCAGACGGCCTCATGCGGAACCTAGTGGCCGAGCTGGGCGGTATGCCAAGTTCTGCCATACCAACAGCGATGCCGGAGATGGCAGGATCATCAGCAACAACTAGGCCTAGCGCACCGCAACCACCTCCAGGAGGAGCTCCTCAAGCTGAGGGTGGATCACTGAATGACTCTTTTATGCAGAAAATATTTGACCTCATCGGTAAGGCGGTGGAAGCAGGCGTAGAGAAGAAATTTGGCGAGCTTTCATCAACCCCTCCCAAAGTAACTCAACCGTCGGAGACGGAGCCACCCTGGACTGCCCAGCACACAGCTAGAGTTCCATCCCAGGAGGAGGAGGAGAGCTTTTTTGCCTCAGACAGCGATACTTCAAGCAAAACCAATCCAGATCTTACTGAGCAAATGAAGAATTTGCCGATGGAGGTTAGGGAAGTAACACAGGCCAGGCGCGGAGAAGCACTCCATTTAGAGAGGCTGTCATGAGGGATGACCTCCCGGCCTCATACCGATCCATGGGTTTTGAGTATAATGGGACGACAGATCCGTGGGATCACCTGAGCCGGTTCGAGATCACAGCTACCTTGCACAAATCTCTCAACGCTGTCATGTGCCGAGTTTTCCCCACATCCTTCACAAAATCAGCTCAGCTTTAGTTTAGCCAATTGCCCCCGATCTATAAACAACTTTGATGAGTTCAGTTCGGCATTCTTGCATTAGTTCACTAGTTGTAGGAAGTATCAGAAAATGCCATTGGAGTTGTTTATCCTGAAACAGAGAGAGGGATAAAGCTTGAGTGGATATATCAAATGTTTCACCGATGCCAAAATGGAGGTACCATCGGCATTCGAAGAACTCTTAATCAACGCTCTGGCTAAAGAACTCTTAATCAACGCTCTGGTTAAGAATCCAAGGACTGACCTGGTAGGAGGTCATCCTCGGTTTGATCGATACACACCCCTGGCTTCACCCCAGAGTGAGATCCTGCAGGCTATAGAATGACATCTCGACCTCAAGTGGCCGATGACATACGCTCAAAAGCTACGAAAGGAGAGATCTGACCAATTCTATCGTTACCATAATGAATACGGTCATGAAACATACCACTGCACGCACTTGAAGGACGAGATGAAGTGGATGGTGTAGGCGGGACACCTTAAAGAGTTTGTGCATACGAGAAAAGAAGAGTCCAGATCTGTCTCTTACATACGAGATCGACATCGGGGGAACAGGCGGGAGTTAGATAGTGGTTGTGGCAATGGAAAGAGGGACGACCAGTCTCAAGAGATAAGAGGAGAGACTCAGATGATTACAGGCGGAGATGGGACGAGCACTCACGACGCACCCATAATAGCTATGTGCAGGCCGCAAAGGGATTGTCGAGAAAAACCCAAGAGGTAGGGCAATTAGTCCCGAGCCTGAACATTTGTTTTGTCCGGAGGACAAGAACGGCATCTTGGCACCCCATATAGACGCCCTGGTGATTACAACTATCATAGCTAATTATAACATGTGGAGAATCTTCGTGGACACAGGTAGCTCAGCAGACATTTTATTTTATGACTGCTTTAAGAAGTTAAACCTGGACTTGGAATTGGAGGAGGTCCCTACCTCATTAGTGGGTTTCGCTGGGGAAGCCCTATGCCCATTGGGAGCAAGGAATCTCCTAGTAACACTGGGGTATGTACTATTTAGGAAGACCAAATCGGTGCATTTTCTGGTGGTAGACGCACCATTTTCATATAACGCTATGCTTGGTTGACCATCCTTGAGCCAATTCCAAGCAGTGATCTCAGTCTACCATATGAAGATGAAATTCCCTGCTCAGGAGGAAGTGTGAAAAGTTTGAGGAGATCAGTATGCATCACGTAGAGCATACGTGGACAATATTAGAAGGGATGAAGAGGTAAGAAGACATAAAAAACCTAGGAAAGAAATGATGGCGCCTAAGTTAGATCTTCGTGACCAAAACTTGATGACGGTCGAGATTATACCAGGGGATGATAGTCGATTCGTACGAGTAGGAACGACCTTGAGCCCTGGGGTACTGGTGGAGCTTGTGGCCCTCTTAAGAGATAGAGAGAACGTCTTTGCCTGGTATCCCCAGGACTTGGTAGGGATAGGCCCAACAATAACCAAGCACCACCTCAACATTAGCTCCATGGTGAAGCCAGTAAAGCAAAGGAAGCGTAACTTTGATCCCGAGAAGGAAGATATCATTGAGGCAGAGGTAGAAAAGTTGTTGAGAGCTAAGCACATTCAAGAAATATAATTTCCAGAATGGCTTTATAATGCGGTATTAGTACCAAAAACACATGATGATTTGCAGATGTGCATTGATTTCAAGGGTCTCAATTGTGCCTATCCCAAAGACCAATACCCAATGCCGAGGATAGATCAGCTCGTAGGTTATACCTCGGGCTTTGAATTGATCAGTATGATGGACAATTCACAGAGATATCACCAGATCAGAATGGCCGAGGAGGATTGGAAACAGGTAAGCTTTATAACGCCAAAAGGGACGTACTGCTATGTAGTCATGCCCTTTGGGCTCAAGAATGCAGGCACCACATACCAACGGTTGGTCGACATAATGTTTAAAACTCAGCTCGGGCAAAACATGGAAGTCTATGTAGACGATATGTTAGTCAAGAGCACTAAAGCAACTTCCCCTGTAGGTGACCTGAAATAGACCTTCGATACCCTGAGGAAGCACAGAATGGAACTCAATCCCAAAAAGTGTGCGTTTGGGGTTAGAGATGGTAAATTCCTTGGGTACATGGTTACAGAGAAAGGAATAGAGGCCAATCCAGAAAAGATCAGAGCAATTATGGATATGCAGCTGCCGAAAAATGTCAAGGAAATGCAATTCCTGGCAGGATGGATAGCGGCCCTGAATAGATTTGTTTCGCGCTCGGCGGAGAAGAGCTTACCATTTTTTCGAGTCTTGCGAAAGAAGGCTCGATTCTAATGGGATGAAGAATGTCTGGAGGCATTTCAGAAATTAAAAGAACATCTGGTCGGCATGTCATTACTTACCAAACCAGTCCTGGTAGAGCCTTTGATCTTATACTTATATATGGGAAAGCATACGGTGAGCTTGAAAGAGTAAATTTAGTGGTGATGAATTCTATGGCTCAGTATTATCGGAATTCAATTCGATTGTAAGAATCAACGTGTTTTTAGCTTGAAATATAAATGAAATCGAAAATAAAATGAAAACTATGAAAATAAACTAACTAGGAAATGTAAAAATAAAGTTGGTCGGATGCCTTGTGCGTATCCCAAAATTCAAAGTGCAAGCAAAAGTGAAGATAAACAAGTAAAAGCAAAGTTTCACTAAGTACAACTAAAACAACCTAAAGTACAACCATGCATGCATGTTCATAGAATTCTAAATAATGAAAATTAAAAAAAAAATTGAAAGCATCAATGGAAAGAGCAATAAAACAGGACGTAAACATTTAAAACTTTATGCAAAATAACTAGAAACGACTAGTAGATCTAGGATTTAAAGAAAACTATGCATGAAAATAAAAACCAAAATAAAGCATATAAAATACTCAAAATAAAAATGATCAAGGACTCAATCTATGATCTAGATGTGTCACTCACCTAGATTCCATGGACAAATCACAAGATCAAACAACAATTCTAATAGCTAAGGCAAAATGCATAAATTGAAGAACAAGCATAAGTATATGAAATATTAAAATTAAAAACGATCAAGGACTCGATCTATGATCTTGATGTGTCACTCATCTAGATTCCATGGACAAATCACAAGATCTAACAATAAATCTAAGAGCTAAAGCTAAAAGCATAAATTGAAGACAAAGCATGAAATTGAAGAAAAGCATGAAATTAAAGGAAAACTTACTTGAATTAAAAAGAGAATCCAAAAGCTTTAGTGAAACTGCAACAAAATAAAATCTAAAGGAGTACTTGAATTCTTCTTAGGCTTACAAACCCAAGGCAAAGCTTGAAACTAAATCTAAGAACTAGAGAGAGAATTTTTTTCCAAACCCATGCAAGAGTTGGGAAAAATGAGAGATGATTTACAAAATGAGAGTAGTCTCCTCTTTATATTAGGTTTAATTGGGTTTAAATGGGCCAAATTAGCCTTTAAGTCTTGAATTTCTTGGGTTTGACCCAAATTTGCACCATGGCGTGAGGTTTGGCGAGTAGTTTGGCAAGCGCCAGGCAGCTGGGAGGGGGCTTGGCGCCTGTCTTGGCGACAGAGTTGGCAAGCGCCAGGGCTTGGCGAGCAGTGGCGTGCCTTGGCTAGTATTCCAGAATGTTAGGCGTTTTGGAGTCTCTCTCGGCATCAAGTTTGGCTTGGAGTTTGGCGTGCCTTGGCTAGTATTTTGGACTTCAATGCCTTTACCTATGGAAACAGAAATTTTGAATATAAAAACCCAAGAATTTCACCAATCCTCAAATCAGTTGAACCCATTTAACCAAATTAAGTATAAAATTAACAAGAAACATGAAAAATGACAAAACAAGAAAAACCACCTAGAAGACCTAACTAATCAACTCAAAAACTATTAAAAAAATATGAAACCCTAATTAAAAACACGAGAAAAATACCACAATTACATGTAAAACAGAGATCAGTTTTGATTAGAGAAGAAGGCAAGTCGCAAAAGCCGGTATACTATTGGAGTAAGGTGTTGCATGATGCCGAGCTCTGGTATGTAGAGGTAGAGCGAGCCATGATAGCTCTGGTCGGAATGGGTCGCAAGCTCCGCCCCTATTTTCTTTCACATGGGATAGTGGTTAGAATTAACCTGCCTCTGAAAGCAATAATGGGTAAACCAGAGGTTTTGAGGAATTTAGTAAAATGGATAATTGAACTCAGCGAGTTTGACATCAATTTTGAGGGACGAAAAGCGATTAAAGCCCAAGCATTAGCTGATTTCATGCAGGAGATGACCAGCTCTCCTGAAGAAGAGAAAGAATGGAAGATATATACCGATGGCTCTGTAGGAAGTTTGGGTTGTGGTGCGGGAATAGTTCTGATGGGTCCCGAAGGCGTGACTACGGAATACGCATTACGAATGAACTATTGCCTATCCAACAACGGAGCAGAATATGAGGCTCTTCTAAGGGGGGTAAAAATGGCGAAAGAGCTCGGGGCAGAGAGCGTATGTGCCCGGGTAGACTCTCAGTTGGTTTATAATTATATAAGAGGCGATTTTGACACGAGATACGGTCATATGCGGAAGTACTTAGCTCAGTTTCATGAATTAGCAAAAACCATGAAGGACCTAAATGTACTCCAAATTCCCAGAGAAGAAAATGCACGAGCTGATTACTTGGCTAAAGTAGCTAGTTCGACAACAGATTATTAGGGGAGAGTGATTACATTGTTAATGGCGTATCGGGAATCTAGCGAAGGAGAAGTAAATGCGCTGAAGGAAGAAAGAAAATATTGGCGCTCTCCCTTTAAGACATACCTGGATAAGGGAGAGCTACCAAAGGATAGGAGATAAGTAGCAATAGTGCGGATCAGACCATCTTGGTTCTGTCTAATAAAATGAGAGCTGTTTAGAAGAGAGTTTGGGCAGCCTCTTCTATGGTGCTTAAGTTTGAAAGAAGGCGCCCATGTTCTCAAAGAGATCCATGAGGGGTGTTGTGGTAACCACATGGGCGCTAGGACCTTGTCAAGAAATATTATGAGAGATGGCTATTTTTGGCCGCAACTGAGGAAGGATGTTGAAGACTTTGTGAAAAAGTGCGACAAATGACAGAGGAACTCTCCCCTCATACACCGACCTGCAGAAGAGCTCATGGCAATGAACTCTCCCCGCCCTTTCGCTAAATGGGGAATAGACCTTGTAGGGCCTTTCCCTACAGCTCCAGGCCAGAAAAAGTTTTTGATAGTTGCCATTGATTACTTTAGAAATGGGTGGAGGATGAGGCTATAGCGAAAATCACAGAAGAGGTAGTGATGCGTTTCTCGTGGAAGAATGTGGTATGTCGATTCGGTACCCCAATAATTTAGTGTCAGATAATGGCACATAGTTCATGGGAGCTCAGATTTGGGCGTGGTGTACGAAGATGAAGATAGAGTAACATTTCACATCGGTCTATCATGCCAAGGAAAATGGCCAAGTGGAGGTAACCAATCACATCTTGGTGCAAGGAATCAAAGCGCGTTTGGAAAGGTCATGTGGCAAGTGGTTAGAAGAGCTCAGTTCAGCTTTATGGGCATACCAGACTAATCCTAAAGAAAGCATGGGAGAAACACCATTCAGTTTGGTGTACGACATGGACGTTGTGATCCCTGTAGAGATAAGCATGGAAACACACAGGGTACAAAGCTTTAATGAGAAACAGAATGAGATACTAATACAAGACGCGCTAGATCTGGTGGAGGATAAGAGAGAGTAAACTGCTGTAAGAATGGAACGTATAAGAGGTCTAGTTAGGGCAACTTATAATAAATTAGTGCTTAAAAGATATTTACAAGTGGGAGACCTGGTCCTTCGCAGAGCCGATTTGGGAAAGGCTAAAGGGAAATTGGATGTTACGTGGTAAGGGCTATATAAGGTCACGAAAGTCCTCACTGGTGGAGCTTACGAGTTGGAACAACTGGATGTGGTTAGATTGCCGCGAGCATGGAATATAAAGAACTTATGAAAGTACTATGTGTAAGGCTAATGCATAAACTTATTTATATAAATAATGGTTTGAATTTATCGCAACCTGATCGTCATTAAATTTTAGCCCTGATTGGCTAACGGCGGATGCCCCAAAAAACCTGACCTGATTGTTAGTAAAAAAATTTAGTCCTGATTGGCTAAGGGAAGATGCCCCAAAAAACCTAACCTGATTGTCAGTAAAATGTTTAGCCCTGATTGGCTAAGGGCGGATGCCCCGAAAAAACCTGACCTGATTGTTAGTAAAAATTTTAGCCCTGATTGGCTGAGGGAGAATTCCCCGAAAAAACCTGACCTGATTGTTAGTGATAATTTTAGTCCTGATTGGCTAGGGGAGGATGCCCCGAAAAACCTGACCTGATTGTCAGTACAAATTTTAGCCTAATCGGCTAAAGGATGTATATCTCAAACCTGTCCTGATTATCAGTGGGAGGCATGAGCCCCGAAATGTTAGTCTGAATGGTCCAAGGATGGAAACCCCCGACCATATTTACTTACCAGCATGGGATACAAAGTCCCAGAAAGGTTAGCCTGATTAGCCAAGAAATGAACACTGCGAACATAAACCGAAGGATCAAAACAAAAGCCAAATCTCAAGGATATATTCAAAGGTAAAACAAACTTTTGCAACTCAGCACTGATCTGATTACAAATGCATAAAGGCAAACTAACATCGTTCAGAAAAAAAATACAAAACACGGAAATACACCAAGCTAAAATCATGGATGAGATTAGGAAGTCCTCTTGTGAGAAGCAAGAAATTTTCGAATACGCCAAAGCTCGCACTCAATCTCGTGAAGGCGTTGATGGTACCTGTCCTCCCGCTCGGTTGCAGTGTGAGACTCGTCGGAAGTAGTGGTCAATCAGCATACTAATTTTAACAGATCGACCCTTTCTTTTTGGAGTTGACGATTGAGTTGGCGGAGCTATGCCCATTCACGCTTGTAATGGAGTTTCTTCTGCCTTTTTCTTTCCAAAAGATTGCGTAATTGGGATAACTTTTCACGCAGTTGGGCATTCTCCTCAAAAAGATGAAATTTTTCATTAAAGAAAGCAAGGTTTTTCTTTTTCAAAATATCAACTTCTTCAAGTAAGGAAGGCGGAGCCATAATGAAGATATGCAGAGGAAAGATGGATTTTATAAGAAAATAAAGGGTGCAAATAGTACTAGGGTTCCCTACATTTCTGGAAACCCTAAAAGCATAAGTAGAGAAAAATAGAAACAAGACAAAAATATTGTTCAAACTACAGGCCCAGAAAATTACAGATCAGACCTAAAACACAGAGTTGGGCAAGAGAACAATCTAGGACTCATAATCCTCAGTGTTCAGCTCTCCTCCAACTTGCTCAGTCCCCCCGGTGACCTCTCCAAAATCCCCCTCGAACTGGACACTACTCTGGCCCATCCAAGTTGGTGAAGGTAGGAGAAGACACAATCGATGGTAAGGCCAAGGTCAGCGACTATTCGGGGGTGGGGGGAGTTCAGGAAAGCTTGGAGAATATGTGCAGCAAACTCAGGGGCCCCGAGCTGATGGAGTTGGTCATCCCCTTCAACATATGTGAAGTTCGTGGGCTCTGGAGGATCTTTCAAGGGAACGAGGTGATCAAAGAGAGCAGAAGGGTTGCTGGCAGACCACTTTGCCCGAGCATCCAATCCAAAATGATAGTAGACCTAGGCTTCATGGAGGAGGATGTCATACAACTCCATGGAACCAATAAAAGCTCGACGAGTCGTCTCCCTGGTCAGTTGGATGATTCTTTGTCCTTCCTATGAGTTAAGAAATTCGTCCCGTCCCTTAGCTCACCCTTTAGCCTCACCCTCTGCCAGACCTTCAGCCCGAGCTTCCATGGCCTTTTCCTTGCCAAGTTCTATTTGGATGATTGCCTCCGCTCGGGCTCTCCCAACCAAGTCCTGAGACTTCTTCAGCTTGATCTGAGCCACCTTCATCTCAGTTTGAGCCATCTTCTACTCAGCATTCCTCTCCTTCAGGCGAGTCATCAATCTCTATTCCCTCTCCTCCAATGATGTATGTTCCTTAGCCAGATCGACATCCAACAAGTAACCTTGGGCTCTTTCCACCAAAACAACCCTCTTAACTGAAGCCTAAAAAATAAAAGGGGAGGAAAAGTAAGGTGGCGCTTAAGGTGAAGAGAAAATTCAACATGTTAAAGATACTGACCTTAGCCTCGCCCTGAAAAAGGGACTCTATTAGCTCGTGATCCATCCATTTATCCAGGATCCACTGGTCGACAGAAAGGCATTGCCCTTTGATGATGTGGACTGCCATGTCTCATGGTCAGTCCAAAATGGACGTTCTGTTTAATAAGATATGATTGGGGGTGACTATCGTTGACCCCGTAGGAATCGCCCCCTTGATAGAGAGGGCCCCCTTGCGGGCATCAAGTGCTTGTTCCTCCTCTGAATCGGAGTGGGTGGTCAAGTCAACCTCCTTGCTGGTCACCTCTTCTGGCCGAGCAGCTTGTTCTGAATTGGGCGACCTCTCAAGCCTAGCTGTCGCCTCTAGTCTGGGCGTGACCTCGGGCTCTATGGAGGTGGCAGCTCTTGCCGACTCACAAAGGGGGCTCTTCCCGACGTTGGAGGTAGCTCCTTGGAGAAGCGCGGCCATCTTCTTCTTCATCATTGTGGCTGGAAATAGAATTTTCCAAAATAAGAAAACAAACAAATAATAAATAATAAATAAATAGCATAGCTGGGTAGCTCTATTGAAATACCAATTTCAGGAGGTAAGAGGCCGCTTTCCTGTTGGGCGTTGAAGAAGCTCAGGATTTTTAGTGTAAGGAGTTTGGATAGGTGAAAGATGTTTTGATTTAGAGTGTAGATAATTTTCTCCAGGGAAGGAGCCTGAGCCTGAAGAGTTTTGATGGGATTAGGGGGAAAGCCCTAATCGCCTGAACAATGAGCAAAAAGAGCTTCTTCCTCCAGGCCTTATTAGAGGGAGGGTTCCGGATCAAAAATCGATTGCCAGCTCGGGCGGATAAATAGAAAAATATGGAGGATGAGCTCTTAACCTGAAATAAGGGGTGAAATAACTAGGCCTTGGATATAAGCCCAGAAAATTGAGCTGCCAAGTGAAACCCTACCATGATTCCAAAGGCGTTGGGTACAAGCTGATGCACCAGAATCTAGTACATTTGAGACACCGTGAGTATGAAAGGATTGACAGGAAAGCTTAACCGTGCCTGGAATTGATCAACAAAAAAGGTTAAATGATTCGGGGGAGGTCGGGAAGCTCTCTCGCCGGAACCTGGGTTAGTAAAGGAGAATTCATTGGAGATTGGGAATTTGGATCGTATTTCTCGTAAAGTGTGATTGCTAACAGTAGAGGCTATATTATCCTAGTCATCGCCAGGAGGAGGGTGGTGTTGCCCACCAGAAGCGGTCACCAACGGCATCGCAGAAGATGAAAAATTAAGGGAAGACGAAGAAGCAGAAACAGACATAATTAAAATTTTGTAGAGAAATGGAAAAGTACCTGGTTCTAAGAGGAGAGAACCCTTGATCGGAGAAAATAAGGGTGTGAAGCTCTTGAGAGGAAAATAAGTGCAGAGGAGGAGAAAATTGAATAAATTATGAAATAAGGAGCGGGACAAGCTTTGAAAACAATTTTTAGGAAAAAGGAGGATTTGGCGGGATTCATGCATTTAATAGGTGTCAGAGTACAGTACTTGACAAGATGTGTTGGGAATTTTGAATGCTGGGATGGGATACGAGGCGTTACAGTTCATCCCAAAAGGACACGATCTGATATGAGGAAGAGGATTTGACGGGATTTGCGCATTCAATGCGTGTCAGAACGCAATACCCGAAGGGACATGTTAAGAATTCCAACCGACAAGCGGGGAATCCGAGGGGTTACATCTCATCCCAACCATTCAGGGGGGGACTGGTTGATACTACCTTTCTGTGACTGGCCTGACCTAACCTGATAGTGAGACACAAGAAAAACTTGAAACAAGACCTGGTTGGACGAGCTGAAATGAGGCCAAAGGGGAAGAAAAAAAAAAGACAAGAGGTGCTTATAGCCCTATGAGAATTATCCTGACCTGATCTAAATCCTTAAACAAGGTTTTGAGAGGTCAGGTCAGGGATTTGAAGGAGTTAGCAACAGGGCTGACTGGTTTTCCATAAGGAAACTTCTTGATCAGGTCATTCTGAATAACGGCCCAAGATTTGCGAGTTTGTTTTCAATATCTCAGAAGGGCCCCACCTACTGAAGGTTATAAATATCTCAGCTTCAGGGCTAAAAAATGTATGATATTTTGAGCATTCTCATTCTTGATTTATTCCGATATAAAACCGCTTAACTGACTTAAGCATCGGAGAGGTTTCCATCGAAAATCCTCCGGTGGTTCTTTCTAACTTGTTTTTGGTGAAGCAGGTCAGGATACTCTCAGGAAAAAGATGGTGTTCTTGGTGTGATTATTTTCTTAGTGAAACAGAGGGAGTGGCTCAGTTTGAGGAATTCGGATTAGAACATCTATCGCGAGCTGACAATACTAAGGCAGATCAACTCTCCAAAATGGCGGGGACCTTGGGTACTTGTAACACTAGAAGGGTCACTTTGATGGAGTTATCTCATAGTAACTTGGAAAAAGGAAAGGAGGTTACGGATATAGGCGAAGGAGAGGACTGGAGGGTGCCAACCCGGGGGGTTCTCGATAAGGTGGTTTCCAGAAATATGCAATTATCTACTAAAGAGGCCAGGACGGCGGCACAGTTTTGTTTGATGAATGGGTGTTTGTATAAGAGGTCGCACTTCAGACCATACTTGAAATGCCTATCACGTGATGAGGGGCTAGAAGTGTTACGATAAATACACGAGGGATACTATGGAGACCATGCCAAAAGTAGGGCATTATTCGGAATTGCCTTGTGAGCTGGTTTTTTGTTGCCATGAATGAAGGGGATGGCAGGCGAGCTCGACATGACTTGTCAAAAATGTCAGATGCATGCACCTATTATCCATGTGCCAGTAAAAGATATGATGGTGATGAGCTCACCCTACCCATTTGCGCAGTGGGGTATCGATATTGTAGGGCCATTACTGAGGACGCCCTGTAAGAAACTCCATCTGGTGGTCGCGGTGGATTACTTTACGAAGTTGGTGGAGGCCAAGGCTGTGACCAATATAGGCGAGAAGATAGTATTTTTTGTAGGTATGGCATTCCACGGGTGTTAGTCTTGGTGCACAATTCAATGGACATATGATGTAGGATTGATGCAAGACGATGGGGATGAAACAACGATTTGCTTCAGTAGCACATCCCCAAGCTAATGTACAAGTTGAGATCACTAACAGAATCATTGTGCAGGGAATTAAGCTGTGATTAGAAAAAGCAGGGGGACTTTGGCTCGAGGAGTTATCTTCTGTTGTGTGGGCTTATCGGATTACCCCGCGAACTACCACAGATGAATAACCCTTAGTTTGGTTTATGAAGCTGTCATCCCGACATAAATAGTAGGAGGGTCACATCGACTAGAAGCTTTCAATGAAGAATAAAATGAACGGTTGGCTAGGGGAGATTTAGAACAATTAAGGAAATACGAGATAAGTCTGCAACACGTGTGGAAAGGTACAAACAAAGGATTCAGGCAGCATATAACAAACGAGTGAAATGAAGGCATTTTCAGGTCGGTGATCTAGTTTGGAAGCGAGCCAATGCAATGTATACTACAGAGAAGCTGGATCCTAACTGGATAAGGCTGTTTAAGGTTGTCAAAGTGTTAAGAGGAGGTGCGTATGTGCTGGAAGGTGAATAGGGAAAGACGTTACCCAGGAGTTGGAATATCTGCCAACAGAAGAAATATTATGCCTAGCTCCTTGAGCGATGGATGGAGGTTATACTTTTTATTACTATGGGGTGACGCTCGTCTAGGTCGGTGATGGATTTGAGTTTTTATTATGCACTTTTTTGCAATTAGGGGCTGATGCTTGTTTAGATCAGAGATGAATAGAGGATGATTCTTATGGTATTACGATATTTTATAGACATAGTTTTTATGGTTATGGGCTGACGCTTTTATGAGATCGGCAATGGATTGATGTTCTATGGTTTATGGAGATAGTTTTTATGGTTATGGGCTCACACTTTTATGAGGTCGGCAATGGATTGATGGTTTATGGTTTACGGACATGGGTTTTTATGGTTATGAGCTGACGCTTTTATGGGGTCGGCGATGGATTAATGGTTTATGGTTTATGTACATGGTTTTTATAATTATGGGCTGACGCTTTTATAAGGTCAGCGATGGTTTATGGTTTTATGGTTATGGAAAAGGAGCAACACTTGGTTTAGTTATGATGTATATGTTTGTTTAACATATTCTTTGCTATTTTGTTAGATTTCTAGGAGAATATGTTTGAGTAACATGTTCTCTGCTATTTTTTGTCTATGAGACTCTGTTTAGTTAATGTCACGCCCCATTTTCGAAAAGTGTAAATTTTAATTTTTCATAAACAAAAATTCCAAAATCAAGGGCGTGAGTTTTCAATTAATCACAATCACAATAAATTTGAGCGGAAGCGTGAATAAAACTTAACATTTATTTAAAATAGGAGATTCACTTAATGAATACCTACCCCCCTAAAAATAATTTCGTCCTCGAAATTCAGATAGACTTACCCCGATTCAGCAGTCGCATGTTAAACACTCGAGCCCTTCCTCCTGGTCCTTTCTTCTCTGCAAACTTAGTATTGCCGAAAACCGGACAATCATCAGCCAGATGCCCTATTTGCTTGCAGCGAAAGCATGCATTCTTCCCTGCTAGACATTCTCCAAAGTGACCTTTCCCACAATTCCCACAAACGGGCTTAGCAGGTTGACCGGCTTGATTATGTCTATCCTTCTTTCCTTGTTTGTCAAGATTTTTATTCTCGCCTCGGTTCAATTCTTCACCTTTCCTCTTTCTCGAATTCTCCATTTGCTTTTGATCCATATCTTGGCTAGCAGCTATCTCTTGTGCGCGCTTAACTGTCTCGGCATACGATAAATCCCCATGACTTTTGAGGATATGCCTAATTCCTGGTCGCATCCCATCCAGAAATCTACGAGCCTTGTTTAAGTCGGTATCCACCAAGTGGGTTGCAAATCGGCTCAGTTCGGTAAACTTCCCCTCGTAGTCCGTAACCGACATCCCCTCTTGCCTTAACTCCCAGAATTCACGTTCCTTTTGCTCACGATAAAACCTTGGGTAGTATTGACCTCTCAAAATCTCTTTGAACTCACTCCAAGTTAGCGCTTCACGCTCTTGCTCAGTTCTGGTTCTCCAATAACCTTCCCACCATCGATCTGCTCCTTCAGTCAGTTGATACTCAGCGCAAATCACTCGTTGAGCATCGCTGCAATCCAGTAGTTTGAAAGTTCGTTCCAGAGAACGGAGCCAATCCTCAACGTAAATAGCTTCCTCTTTCCCAGTAAAGGTGGGAGGTGCATAGCGGCGAAACTGCTCCACTATTTGAGCATGATTGTTCATGGGCACAACCACATCATTCATACTCTGACCAGCTTGATTTGTATGGGATGTTTGGTTAGTAGCATGAGCTTGGTTCGTATCATTTCCTTGATTCATGGCATTGGTTAGGTTTTGACCTCTACGAGTACGTCTCGGAGGCATTGTCCTAAAATTATTGCATGGGGTTTTGTAAAGTTCATCGTGCATAGGGATCTATAGTTCGTCTAAAAAGTAGTTCTCATGGAAATAGTGCATGCATAGAAACATGTGATTTGTGAAATATCATAGTGATCATGTCTATAGAAATCCCTTCGCATAGCATAGCATTAAACATTTGCAATAGCAATGGCTTTTGTATTCGTTGTTGAGAACATGCAATAGACTTAGAAAGTTTTGAAAACTTTGCAATAGCATAATATTTGCAATAGTAATGGCTTTTATATTGCTATTGAAAACATGCAATAGACAATTTTGTAAAATATCATAGTGATCATGTCTATAGAAATCCCTTCGCATAGCATAGCATAGCATAGTATTTGCAGTAGTAATGACTTTGTATTCGTTGTTGAGAACATGCAATAGACTTAAGAAAATTGAAAAACTTAGAATTTTTATGCATATACCTTGTGAAGTTGGCGTGGTATGGCGGAGGTGGATGCTCGTTGTCATAGTTTCTCTCTTTTATAAAATAATAAATAAATAAATACTAATAAAACTTTACGTACTAGTTCATGAAACCCTTTTTTTTTTTTTTTTTGAAATCGACAAACGAAAATATTTAACGAGTCTACAGAACCGTGGACCGCTCTGATACCACTTCATTGAGACATAGATAATTCATATAATTGCATTTAACATAGACAAACATAGTTTTGAAAAGAGTTTGGAATCACCCACATGAATGTAGTTTCGTAAAGATGCGAATGTAGATGCTCGTGCTTCAAAATCCTAGGTTTGAGGACCCTCATTTCCTACATTGAAAATGGTAATTTAACTTAGTACTTGGGTTTAACAAAATAACATATATATATTTGAATAATTTCAAAGGTAATAAAACCATAGCCATGAATCGAATGTCCGGTTAGGGAAAACAAAGCCAATAGGGTTGTTTTAGTCGGGTTCTTGGAATTGGAGGGATAGAATTGAAGTTTTTGGGTAAATTGGAGGCTCAATTGAATAGGAATAAGAGTCTTGGGGGTCAATTGAATAAATATGGGGGCTAAATTGAAAAGGGGTTAGAGCTCTTGGGGTCAATTGGTTAAAATTGAAAACTATGGGGTCGAATTGAAAAAGGGCAAAAGTCAGGGGGGTCAATTTGTGATTTTCTGGAAAGTTTGGATCATATATGGGTTTCCAACCCTAATTCCTCATTAACCCGTCTGCCCCCTTTCTTTTTCCTCTCCTTTCTCTCTTTCTTCTTCCCCGTTTCCGTTTCTCTCGAATTCGGGATCGGCCGATCAATTGGCAATCGGAAAACAGCGGCGAAGGGCGGCCTCAATTCGACGTGGGGTGGCTCCGGGGCCGGCTGGGTGGCAATTTGAAACCGTGCGGCCGTTGGGCTGGCGACGATTGTTCTTCCCCTCTCGACAGCAATCTCAACGGCGGTTATTGGCGGAGGTTTCGACTGAGGAGGGCAGCTGTTGGGTGGCAGTTAGAAAGGCCGTGGTGGATGAAAGGCGACGGCCACCCGTTTCTCCTTCTTTTCCAAACTCAGAACAAAATCCCCTCGCTTCGCTCCTCGACGGCGCAGCTCCGGCCGCTCAAGGCAGCCGCTCCGGTCTTCGGTGGCTACCGGCTGCAAACGACGACGGCAACGGCTGCGTGGGGGTTGCTGGGTGGCGGTTAGAAATGGCCGTTGTGTGGCTGAGTCGGGCTTGATTTTGGGTTTCACGTTCAGGTTGTGGGGTGCGCCGGGTGGTGAGTTTGGACGGACAGGTTTGGTGGTGGTGGTTTGGTTCGGGTTTTGCCGGCTTTCGATCGGTGGTTTCGGGGTTTGGGAAAAAGAAGGCAGCCATGGCGGTTATGGCTCATTGCAACGCGGAGATGGTGCTGCAGTTGGGTCTGGAACGGTGGCAGGGATGATGGCTTTGGTTTTGATTTGGAAGGTTGTAGATTAGGAATAAAATCCTTTACCTGTATGTTGTGTTGTTGTTGCTGCTAGCAGAAGACAGAAAATGAAAGAAAAGTTGGTGGGTTTTGTAGTTGTTTGTGGAGTAGTGTGTAATGTGTGGCTGCAAAAATATGTTGAAAGTGTGGATGTTGGGGATAAGGTTTTGGTATATAAATCAAGACAAAATAATTAAATAAAAGAATTCATTTTTGTTTTGAAAAGTTAGAGTTGTGGTGGGCTTGGGCCAAGTTATAAGGTTTGGATTGGGCTTGGGTTAGAATTTTGTAAACAAAATGATGTTGAATTTGGGCCTTAGTAAAATAAAATAATAAAAATAATATTGTTTAAATTTGGTTTTGGTAAAAATAGAATGAAATAAATATAATGTAAGTGGATTTGAATAAAAGGGCTTATTGGACTAGAAATAATAAACTATAAAATTAAAATTAAAATAAAATAAAAAGAAAAAATTAGGCTCAATAAAATAAAAACTTGGGCGTTACAGTTAACATGTTCTCTATTGTTTTTAATCTATAAGAATATGTTTGATTAACATATTCTTGGGATAGTTTGGTTGAATGTCTACGTGAATGTGTTTGGTTATGTGTGATTGGTATATTCTTTGGTTATTTGATTATGTGTTGATCTGGCTTAGTTGTTATACTTTGCTGATATTTTTTGCACATGGGGGACTGAGTAGCTTTCTTGGTCACTTATGATTTAATATGGTTCTGGTTCACTATGCTTCTATTTGATATATGGTGATTTCTTTCAACCACATTGTGTTAGGACGGTGGTAGACTTTATGGTATGTTTAGGCTGGTTCTTGTATAGGTCTACAAATTTTTTTTTGAGTTGGCTGGTTACGTCGACAAATATATGAAGATTTAACTACATGAAGGTTTTATGGTAATGAGGCGATGCATAAGTCGATGAGGTCGGTAATTCTTATGGTGTCTTGTCCTTATGCCCAAGTTCATGGTTAATAGGTTTATGGTACTGGGGAAATGCTTAAGTGGATGTTTTATGATTGCGACATTTACATAATCATTATTTTATGGTTCATATGGATGCGGTTTTTAGGATTGCAGGTTTTATGGATTGGATTGGTGCTGCAGGTTAAATGATGTGAATTTTCATAAAGTGCGATTCATTCACGGTGACCTAAAATTATTTGATGCGAGATAATAAGGTTTCATTATAATGGAGAAGTTACATTACAAAAGCTCAATTACATCAAGGAGCGGAAGGGGGAACGAACTCATCCAGGGGGACTTCGAGATCGGCGCTAAGCCTAGACTTCACTACCGCCTGAGCTGTACATTGAGTCCACCAGACAACTTTTAGATCCTGGTTGATGTCGCCGCGTGATTCGTACGTATTTGTCACAAATCTTTAGATGTTTTGAGTCATGTTTGAGTCTTTTTACCGTCAACTTAGGTTAAGAATAAGCTATTTTGCATGTTTTTGCATTCTTTTGCCTTTTGCTTAACTTTTTGACTTTCCATCTAATAACTTGTCATTTTGGACCATTTTTCTTATTTTTCTCTTAGAGCTGAGCCACTTGGCAAAACCGAGAGATGAAGACAAAGGATTCAGCGCTCAAAATAGCCAAAAGAACATTGGTCCGATCGGATGTCTTGAATCTCCGATCGGACTGACTGACGAAACACATACCGGCTGGATAGACTGACACACTGATCGGACATAAGGACAGACACTTCCGTCCAATCGGACAAGACCAGTGTCCGATCGGACACGAGGACATACACTTCCATCCGATCGGATAAGAGCAGTGTCCGATCGAACATATACGTTACAAATGCAGAATCTCGTGATTCGGCAGTTATGAAACTATTTTTGAAGCCTTTAAAACTCAGAATTCTGCAGAGAAGAAGGGATTTTTTTTCCTACTGGATAGCTTTCGGATCCCCTTTGGATCCTTAGACTGGATCATTGGAAGAGAAAATTTACAACTCTATCGACCTTTGACTTATAGCCCTTACGGCAAATTCGTTAGGAAGTTCGACTTGTTCGTGGCAACCACTGTAGACGGAGGTTCGTGACAAGCCTCCAGGATTCAGCGAGGTTCATTTCATCCCCAGAATAGCTTGACTTATCAGGGATTCATCGTAGTGTCGTGATAGAGTTTCTCACGATTTAGTAATATTTAAACCTTTATCTCGTTAATTAGTTTGATAAATCATGTTAGATAGTAATTTGTAATGTTATGATATTTTGTAGAATTTTTTATGGTTAAGTCCTTGTGAACGATTTGTTGGTGAATTTCTTATTGTTAATTAGTTGATTCATGTTATCGTAATTTGGATGTTTGGATGTTTGGATGTTATTTGTTTAAACTATCTTATGCAATCATGATCTATAGTTGTCTTGAGGTTGTGATATTGGGTTTGTTTATGATTGCTAATTAGAATTTACGGGTCTAGTGCCTGGAATCGTTTAGAACCATCGCTTGGAAATGTCATGTGTTTAATCTATACATTGGGATTGACAACCCCAACTCATAGACTAAGTATTCGGTGAAATTTCCAAGCGGTCATGGAGACGATTCCAAGGCCCTAGACCCCCGTTTTATTGATCGTTTAAAAAGGTTTTTCAATTTCGTTTAATAATTCGTTGTTAAGACTTTTAAAAACATTAGTTAAGTTCTTGCATAGAGATTGACGCTCTCTTTGAAAGATTAGTCTTAAATTGCTCGTAGTATAAATCTTATTTCTTAGTTTTAGTTATTACCAAAACCCTTTGTCCGCGTGTTTGGCGTAGCATTTTGTTATTTTCTCATTAATATAAACAAACACAAAACTATTTCCGATTAGTCATCCTCGAGAGATCGACCCGCTTTAACTTGATAGTCTACAAGTGACCCCGTTATCTTGCGGGCGAACTTAAACCCCTTTCAAACGTAGATGCATATTGGTTAACCGGATTTTAATTTTGAAAGGAACACAAAATTTCGGCTCAAAATTTGGCGCCGTTGCTGGGGAAGGCTAAAGGTTGTCATTTTTATGTTTACTCTTTGTAACTCTCGTTTGTGTTGTGAATTATTTCGTTTATGTTTTTTGGTGAATTTTCATTTTTGTTTGTTTTTGCTATTCTATGTCGGTGCGTTTGATCTTTTGCATTGAGAGTTGTGTATGCTAGGTGCATGCTCAAGGCCTGAAGATTTAACAAACAAGTAAAAAAAATGTCTAACCCGTACGATTGTTTTAATCCTCGTCCGACCACTCGATGGATTCAAACAATGCGTGACTACGATCCAGATGAGTTCTACTATGAGCAACTCCCGGTATTTTATGGGCTCCCGAGTGAGGATCCATTCAATTTCATCCAAGAGTACAAGGCCATTACCCGAACGTTCCCTCTTTTAGGCCTTACGATGGATGACGTGAAGGTGCGACTCTTCCTCTACACGTTGAAGGGTCGGGCAAGAAAATTATTTATGCATTCAGAGCCCGATTCCTTGGGGACGTGGGAGGAAGTATACAATTGGTTCATGGAGACATTCTATTCGCCTGAGTGGGACACATCTTCAAATTCTTATACTTCAAGACACAAGAGGATCGATGAATTGACCAGAGAGATAGCATCCCTGAAAGGTAAGCTAGCAAGTCGAGCCTTATTGAAGAAGAATATTGAAGAATGTGATCGCTGCGGATCACGATGGCATTTGGCGAATGCATGTCGAATGACGTTTGACGAAGAGCCACAGGAGGAAGCTTCAATCATTCAGAACTACTCGAGCTACGACTCTTGTGCACTTTTCGGCTCAAATCCCTACTACCCAATATATGAATACTATACTCTACCTTCTCCTCCCGACCACGGCCAACAAATCCACTATCATCCCGATGCCCCACTCAATAATGATTTCTACTCAGTCACCCGTGATGAAGTGGAGCAGCTTATGTCTTACGAGCTGCAAATTTTTGATGTAGTGGATCCCACCTTGGAGCTTGGTGATTGAAGCTTGAATGTTTGTTTGGGAGAGTTGTGTGAGGAGATGGAGATCGAGGATTTGGTTGAAATCACCTCTTTTACAAGTGATTATGAAATTTTGGGTGATAGTGTAGGGGTGTTGCCATTAGAGGTTCCGAGTGAGGATGTTGGCGACTCGGACTTACTTGCTCTTTGTGGAGATGCTGGAGTTGCTTTACCTGATTTGGAGGAGGTTGTGTTTGTTGAGCCGCATTGCGTTCTGCCTGAGGCTTTGATCAATCTTAACGTTGAGGTGGTAGAAGAGGCAATCGAGAAGGAGTTTAGGATGTTCAATGATCATTCCTTCTGTTCGACCGATTTCCTAGTCATTCCAATGACTGAGCATGGTTCGACACTCCGGCTGGCCTCCGATCTCTTTTTGGTCATCGATTACTCACGTTTTCGACCTCCAAAGCCGGTCAAAGATTTTATTTCTATCATCATGGAACCTGCTTGTCGTGCCTACCTTGGTAATCTTCATCAACCACTTTTTCTCTTGGAGAACACTAAGGCGTGGCACGATCGTCATTTATTTCTGGATCCCGGATAATGTCACTTTTGTAAGTCATCGAGCAAAAGACGTAAAAATTTGCACTTCTTGGGAGGTAACCCAAGGTATCATTTTTCTAGCTTAATTTAAAATTTTCTCATTTTTGTACATATTTTTGTTCATGATTCACTTGAGTTGGATAGGTGTTGTAATGATTTGTTAAGTTGTGCAGAAAAAGTGTGGAAAATGATGCTTTTTTAGGACATCCCATCGAATGAGAGAAATTGACCGGTCGGACAAAGCGCACTGGACTGTTGTCCGACCGGATGAGAGGAATTGACCGGTCGGAAAAAGCACGCTGGACTACTTTCTGACCGGATGAGAGAAGATGACCGGTCATATGGAGGCAGCAAACTTACTTGAAACCATCACTCCATTTGTAGAGTTCCATCTTTCCCTCTGGACGGCATGGACATTTAGGCGGGCCCGAGCCCCAGAATTGTATCACTTTCTATCCCAACTCTCATTTTTCATTTTTAGTGATTTTATTTGATTTGTCTGCTATGTGTTTTGTGTGTGAGTGTTTGTTTAACCATTCGACCAATTATTCGCATGATAATTTATTCGACATTTTCCTTTTTCCTTGGGTTAATTTGTATAATAGCAATGCGTACATTGCTTACTTTTGTTTGTAGGGGAGGGGGATAGTCGTATTATGCATGCATAGTCGTTTCGGTCGAATGGTTGTGTGTGAGTCTTTCTTTGTGACGACGTGCGTATCAACCAACTGTTTTTGTCAACAGTTGTTGAAATCATTCCCATGCTTATTTGTGTTTGTACTGACTTGCCTGTCGAAATTATGTAATGTGTGATTTATCGTTGGAGTCTTTTGAGCTTGTTTAGTGCAAGAATTTTCAAAACTACTTATATATATATACATTTAAAATAACACTTAGTCGTTAGCAATTTTGCGAAGCTTTTTAAAACTCGATCACCTTGTTTTCAAAGTTTGAATAAAACCCTAATGAGGAGCTTTGTGTGTTTATCAACATTTCATGCTTTGATTCGATGAGTGTTTTGAGAAGTCTCTAAAGTTGCATGTGTACATTTGGTTTTGGAAATGACGATAGGCACATATAAAACCTGTTTCCGGCCTTATTCAGAAATAAAAACCACTAAAAATTCCTAATAAGCCCCCTTGAGCCTTTATTCCATCTCTTTGTTAGCCACGAGCATTATTGTAGCTCTTAAGCTTGTGAGATGAGAGTTTCATTTATTATTAGTTAATGATATATGACAGTTGCAGAATGGGAATTAGTGGGATACTATTATAAAAAAAAAGAAAAAAAAAGAAAAGAAAAAAAAAGAGAAAGAAAGAAAAGTAAAAAAAAATATAAAAAAAGAAGAAAAAGAAAAAAAAGGAAATTAAGGGTGCTTAAGTTCATAAGAGCATCTAGATGTTAAAAATAAAACCTATTTATACAGGCAAATATTCGGGCTTTGGGGTTAGAAATAGCCTTAGCTATAAAAGGCTATAAATAATGGCATATGGTTGTTTGGGAAGAATGAGGAGCAAAATTATGCTCTATGCTAAAAAATTTAGATTGAGTGAGTTATTGATTGCGTTTGTTCACAAGTTAGCCACACATCTTTATATATTACATACCTTACCAAAGAGCCTACATTACAACCCTAGAAAGTCCTCATCCGATTCTTGACTGATGTGCACACATACGCAATGTACGAGACTTTAATTTTCACGAGTCGTTGAATGCATGTTTATGTTGATCCGAGCGTATACACTTACCTTTTGGAAAACACGAGTGAATGAGTGCACCATTATATATATTTCCCTTTTGTGAGGATGCATTCTTTTGATTTCAAGGTGAAAAGGTAACTCAAGCTTAGCTTTAAAGTTTTCGATGAAAGTGTTTATATCTGCAAAACTAAATTATATGCACAACACGACTCTTTGATACAACCATTTTCACTCTCCTTGATTTTGATTCTTTCGTTTGTTCGAGGATGAACAAACCAATTAAGCATGGGGTGGTTGATTCGTACGTATTTGTCACAAATCTTTAGATATTTTGAGTCCTGTTTGAGTCTTTTTACCATCTTCTTAGGTTAAGAATAAGCTATTTTGCATGTTTTTGCATTCTTTTGCCTTTTGCTTAACTTTTCGACTTTCCATCCAATAACTGGTCATTTTAGACCATTTTTCTTATTTTTCTCTTACAGCTGAGTCACTTGGCAAAACCCGGAGATGGAGACAAAGGATTCAGCGCTCGAAATAGCCAAAAGAACACTGGTCCGATCAGATGTCTTGAATCTCCGATCGGACTGACTGACGAAACACATACCGGCCGGATAGACTGACACACTGATCGGGCTTACAGACAGACACTTCCGTCCGATCAAACAAGACCAGTGTCCGATCTGACACCAGGACAGACACTTCCGCCCGATCGGATAAGACCAGTGTCCGATCGGACATATACGTTACAAATGCAGAATTTTGGGATTCGGCAGTTATGAAACTATTTTTGAAGCCTTTAAAACTCAGAATTCTGCAGAGAAGAAGGGATTTTTTTTTCCGACTGGATAGCTTTTGGATCCCCTTTGGATCCTTAGACTGGATCATTGGAAGAGAGAATTGACAACTTTCTCGACCTTTGACTTATAGCCCTTACGGAAAATTCGTTAGGAAGTTCGATTGGTTCGTGGAAACTGCTGTAGACGGAGGTTTGTGACAAGCCTCCAGGATTCTGCGAGGTTCATTTCATCCCCAGAATAGCTGGATTTAGCAAGGATTCATCGTAGTGTCATGATAGAGTTTCTCACGATTTAGTAATCTCTAAACCTTTATCTCGTTGATTAGTTCGATAAATCATGTTAGATAGTAATTTGTAATGTTATGATATTTCGTAGAATTGTTTATGGTTAAGTCCTTGTGAACGATTTGTTGGTGAATTGCTTATTGTTAATTAGTTGATTCATGTTATCGTAATTTGGATGTTTGGATGTTATTTGTTTAAATTATCTTATGCAATCATGATCTGTAGTTGTCTTGAGGTTGTGATATTGGGTTTGTTTATGATTGCTAATTAGAATTTACGGGTCTAGTGCCTGGAATCGTTTAGAACCATCGCTTGGAAATGTCATGTGTTTAATCTATACGTTGGGATTGACAACCCCAACTCATAGACTAAGTATTCGATGAAATGTCCAAGCGGTCGTGGAGATGATTCCAAGGCCCTAGAACCCCGTTTTATTGATCATTTAAAAAGGGTTTTCGATTTTGTTTTATAATTTGTTGTTAAAACTTTTAAAAACATTAGTTAAGTTCTTGCATAGAGATTGACGCTCTCTTTGCAAGATTAGTTTTAAATTGCTCGTAGTATAAGTTTTATTTCTTAGTTTTAGTTATTACTAAAAACCTTTGTCCGCGTGTTTTGCGTATCATTTTGTTATTTTCTCGTTCGTATAACAAACACAAAAACTATTTCCGATTAGTCTTCCTCGAGAGATCGACCCGAGTTAACTTGCCAGTCTACAAGTGACCCCGTTCTCTTGCGGGCGAACTTAAGCCCTTTTCAAATGTAGATGTATATTGGTTAACCGGATTTTAATTTTGAAAGGAACAAAAAAGTTCATCTCACCGCGCAAGAAATAAAAAGGAGGCAGATCGTCTTCCAAATGTTTCTCATCCAGTTGGAAGTTAATCCCTGCTGCCTGGAGCTGAGCTTTGACTCGCTCAAGGGTGGTGCTAAAGTACAGCTTCGCCCCTTTACCCACTTTCTGCATAAAGGTCGTCGTGTGGATATAGGTCGTCGTTAGACTGGTTCTGTATGTGCGACGAACCGTTRCCCCACTTCGCTTCTCAAGAATATTTGACGACCTTCACCGATTCCTTCCATAACCCCTACCTGCGTGCCACAAGCACCTCCTGCTCTTTTTCCTTATCCTTCTCCAGCAATTGCCCTTCCAACTCAATTTGACACTTCGCAAGCCTGGTGACCCCAGCTTTCATTGTCTCTATCTGACACCTTGAAACATTTGGCTCTTCACCTTGGGCCACTATATGGTGACGATCTTCATCTAATTCCCCTTGGGTCAAAGACAATTGCTTAGTCTGTCTGTTGGCATGGGCTATGAGCTCGTTGCACGCCTCCTTCCATTTATTTGCCGATTCTCCCTCAGAGTTAGCAGCTGGTAGGTGGCTGGATAGTGATTCCATAAGAGGTTATAGTTGTATCATGAGAAACAATAAGAATAAATTATGAGTTCAAAATATGCTGAAACATATGGTTAACGGGATGAGATTTTGAAGGATAGGTTACCCTAGCAAAGTACAGTGACGTCTGGCGCACCTGGTCGGCTATGTTGAGCATCGCCAAATACTCCTTAGCTGGGGAAGAGCCGGATTTGGTCGGCATTGTCGCACTGCAGGAGGCCTTTGTTCAAATTTGGGGAGCCCGAGCTAGATGCTTGATTTGTACTTTTTTGTATGTTTTTTTTGTTACCTTTTTGTGTCGCATTTGCGTGTGTTTTGCTTGCATTTACGGGTTTTAGGAGTCGTTTTGGCCTATTTCGTTAGTTTTAGGTTTTTATAGCTTTTGTGCAGTTTTTAGTCATTTTTGTACTTTTTTACCCTTTTCGTATTTTTGGTCGTAGGATGACAAAGCGGGTCTAGTGCACGCTCAGGGGCATCTCTTTCGACTCGGATTGGAATGGGCAAAGCAAGGAAAAACAGCGTGAACGAGGAGCGACAACCGGCGAACGTTTAGAGCGAAACGAGAAAACCGAGTCGGAGCAGCCGAGGCCAGTTGATCGACAGCCAAGATCGACTGGAGTCCAGTAAGTTTGGAGATTTTGGGCAAAGCAGTCGATTGACTGACCCTTAGTCGATCGACTACCAGTCGATCGACTGCTCCTCAGTCGATCGACTAAGATGCAGTCCAACTCTGTGATTTTATCCTGTTTTGATGTTTTTGCCCCTGCATTTTTGTATAAATAAGATCAACTGTCCAACCTTATCCAACAACCCTTCCTTGGTGGAATTTGGGGCTTGCTCCATTTCCTCCAAGCCTTTACATTTCCCATTGCTCAAGAACCCTAGTTAATGTAGTTTTAGCTAGCTTAGTAGTTAATATAGTTTAGCTTAGTTAGTTCGTTTCTAGTTAGTAGTTAGTTAGTTGTTATTAAGAAAATGTTGGAGTGGGTGACACCTCCTTCATTTGTGGAGCTTGTTATTTGAAGATTTGGAGCTTTGATTTGGAATGCAATTTGGTAGTAAACTTTCTCTTTCTTTGTTGTTATTGATGTTGTTGCTCTTGTTTGATTGATATTTTGTGTGTTGGTTATTAAATCTAAGCTTATGTTGTTGTTCTTTGCATTTTTATTTCTCTAGTGTAGGTTTAATTGCTTTGTGTTGTTTTTCATCTTCTAATTTAGCAAAAACTCCATTGAAGACCTTTTCAAGCTTTTTACCCCATTTGTCCAAGCAAACCTTGGGTTTTCAAAAGCCAAATGGGTCTTTCTTCTTTGAGCAATTTGACTTGTTTTCAATTTAATGCCCTTTGACCAATTTCAATTTGAAATGCTTGACTTTCCCTCCATGAACTCTCTTGTAATTGTAAGCTTGATTTGATGCAATTGGTTTAGTAATTATGGGTTTAGGGTTTAGGTTTGTTTAGAACCATTAGTCGGAACTTGTCGATAATTGGGATTGACGACCCCAACACTTAATTGATAATTTGGGATTGACAACCTCGAGTTGTGGATTAAGTGCTCGGCAAAAACCGATTAATCGTGGAGACGAACCGAACACCCTAAAACCCTTGTTTTTATTATTTTCATTAAAGTCTTCTTTTAAATAAAAAATCAAATCAAACCAATGACTTAATGCTTTCTTAGTTTAGATTAGTGTAATTTAGCTTAACAAGAGAGTAAGTAAAAAACACCAAACGCTGATTACATCTATCCTCGAGAGACACGACTCGGGAAAACTTACCGCTCTACCAATCGACTCCGTACTATTGCGGAGAAGATTTCTTAGCACTCTAAGAATTCTTCGATAAAATTTTGTCGCCGTTGCTGGGGATAGATTAAGGCAAAAGGTGTTTTTAATTATTTCTCTTTTATTTTAGTTGGTTAGTTAGTTTAAATTTTTGTTTTACTTTTGATGCTCGTAATCCTTTGTTGAGTGTTGTGTTTGCAAGGTACTCATTCGGGAGCCCGATGCCGCCCCGCCTACACTCACGACGATCAAAGGATGCCTCCGCCGCTCGATTGATCCGGCCGAGGATGGCAAACTACCGAGCTAGTTTGCCTATACGATGACCCTCAACTCATATCTAAACCCTTACATCCAAACTCCCGAATATCCAAATCTGTACACCACTCCCCCAAGCTATCGGGTCCCCTCGACTTACGATGACCCGTACGCTTCGATTGGTGAAGAATGGGCCCCCTCTTTCGATTATTCCGCCCCAAGCCCTTCTTATTCTCCACCGATTTCGTATCCCCACAACCCGAGCATGGATCCGTATGCACCGACTCGTGATTCTTATGATTCAGGTTTTGACGATCCATATGCTCAACTCGCCCCGCCTTCTTCTTACCCGAGCTTTGACTCGTATGCTCCCCAAATTCATGATTCATATTCTTGGAGCTACGACTTTTACGACCTACCCACCTCGAGTTCGTATACTCCGAACGATGACCCTTACACCTCACTTTTTCAAGATTCATCTATGCCCCAACTCCCGGACTTTGAGCCTCTCTCATCTGACACTACTGCAGAAATAGGATACAAAGGCGGCTGATTAACGGCGGTTCTGGAAAAACCGCCGCGTTAAATACATTTTTACGACGGTTTTTTTGGAAAACCGCCGTTTAAATCGGTCATTTAACGACGGTTTTCAGAAAACCGCCGTAGAATCGTACATTTTACGGCGGTTTTGTGAAAACCGACGTTAAAACTGAAATTAATTAACGACAATTTTTAAGAAAGCGCCGTGAATTAACAAGTATTCACGGCAGTTCCTTAAAAACTGACGTTAATTAGTTCATACGTTAATTATTGCGGTAGAATTAA
>BMAC01000057.1:1530162-1552174 GCA_014905375.1 Phtheirospermum japonicum | reverse complement strand
GATCTTGTTCAAGGTTCTTAGATTAATTTCTCTAGTTTATATGTTTTAGTTGCTGAAGTAGAATACTAAGTTTTAATTATGGTTCATGCATCTCAATTTCTAGATAATCAAAACAATCAACCCCCCTCCCCCCCCCCCCCCCCTTTTAGTATAAGTAATTGCAATTGAACAAACTATTTGAGATTTCCAATTGTATGTTCCTCGAGGAGACGACTCGAGTCAAGTTGCCAAAACTACGCGCGACCCCTTCTTCTTGCGGGCATGCTATTGATCTTTTGACAAAATTTCATAAGTAGGCAAACACAACGGCGAAGTTGACACTGACACACTGATCGGACTTACGAATAGACACTTCCGTCCGATCGCAGACAGCCGATCGGCGCAGGACAACACCATCCATGGATAGCATGTCCGATCGGACCATATACGTTACAAATGCAGAATTTTGGGATTCGGCAGTTATAAAATTTTTTGAAGCCTTTAAAACTCAGAATTCTGCAGAGAAGAAGGGATTTTTTTTTCCGACTGGATAGCTTTTGGATCCCCTTTGGATCCTTAGACTGGATCATTGGAAGAGAGAATTGACAACTTTCTCGACCTTTGACTTATAGCCCTTACGGAAAATTCGTTAGGAAGTTCGATTGGTTCGTGGAAACTGCTGTAGACGGAGGTTTGTGACAAGCCTCCAGGATTCTGCGAGGTTCATTTCATCCCCAGAATAGCTGGATTTAGCAAGGATTCATCGTAGTGTCATGATAGAGTTTCTCACGATTTAGTAATCTCTAAACCTTTATCTCGTTGATTAGTTCGATAAATCATGTTAGATAGTAATTTGTAATGTTATGATATTTCGTAGAATTGTTTATGGTTAAGTCCTTGTGAACGATTTGTTGGTGAATTGCTTATTGTTAATTAGTTGATTCATGTTATCGTAATTTGGATGTTTTGATGTTATTTGTTTAAACTATCTTATGCAATCATGATCTGTAGTTGTCTTGAGGTTGTGATATTGGGTTTGTTTATGATTGCTAATTAGAATTTACAGGTCTAGTGCCTGGAATCGTTTAGAACCATCGCTTGGAAATGTCATGTGTTTAATCTATACGTTGGGATTGACAACCCCAACTCATAGACTAAGTATTCGATGAAATGTCCAAGCGGTCGTGGAGATGATTCCAAGGCCTAGCCCTAAGCAACCCCGTTTTATTGATCATTTAAAAAGGTTTTCGATTTTGTTTTATAATTGTTGTTAAAACTTTTAAAAACATTAGTTAAGTTCTTGCATAGAGATTGACGCTCTCTTTGCAAGATTAGTTTTAAATTGCTCGTAGTATAAGTTTTATTTCTTAGTTTTAGTTATTACTAAAACTTTGTCCGCGTGTTTTGCGTATCATTTTGTTATTTTCTCGTTCGTAAAAACAAACACAAAAACTATTTCCGATTAGTCTTCCTCGAGAGATCGACCCGAGTTAACTTGCCAGTCTACAAGTGACCCCGTTCTCTTGCGGGCGAACTTAAGCCCTTTTCAAATGTAGATGTATATTGGTTAACCGGATTTTAATTTTGAAAGGAACAAAAAAGTTCTGCTCAAAAATTTGGCCGCCGTTGCCGCGGGAAAGGCTAAAAGGTTGTCCATTTTTGTGGTTTGCTCTTTGTAAACTCTCGTTTGTGTTGTTAATTGGTTTTGTTTGTGTTTGTTGGTGAGTTTTCATTTTTGTTCATTTTTGCTATTCTATGCCGGTGCGTTTGATCTTTTGCATTGAGCATTGTGTTTGCTATGTTCACCCCTCAAGGTCTTATGATTTAAACAAGCCCAGTAAAAAAAAATGTCTAACCCGTAGCGCTTGTTTTAATCCTCGATCGACCACTCGATGGAGTCAAACGATGCATGACTACGATCCGGATGAGTTCTAGTATGAGCAACTCCCGGTATTTTATGGGCTTCCGAGTGAGGATCCATTCAATTTCATCCAAGAGTATGAGGCCATTGATCGAAGAATTCTTAGCAGTGCTAAGAATTCTTCGATCAAATTTTGTCGCCGTTGCCGGGATAGATTAAGGCAAATGGTGTTTTTAATTATTTCTCTTTTATCTTAGTTAGTTAGTTATTTTAAATTTTTGTTTTAATTTTGATGCTCGTAATCCTTTGTTGAGTGTTGTGTTTGCAAGGTACTCATTCGGGGAGCCCGATGCCGCCCCGCCTACACTCATGACGATCAAAGGATGCCTCCGACCGCTCGATTGATCCGACCGAGGATGGCAAACTACCGAGCTAGTTTGTCATACGATGACCCTAAATCTCCCACATATCTAAACCCTTACATCCAAACTCCCGAGTATCCAAATCCGTACACCACTCCCCCAAGCTATCGGGTCCCCTCGACTGACGATGACCCGTACGCTTCGATTGGTGAAGAATGGGCCCCCTCTTTTGATTATTCCGCCCCAAGCCCTTCTTATTCTCCACCAATTTCGTATCCCCACAACCCGAGCATGGATCCGTATGCACCGACTCGTGATTCTTATGATCCGGGTTTTGACGATCCATATGCTCAACTCGCCCCGCCTTCTTCTTACCCGAGCTTTGACTCGTATGCTCCCCAAACCAAGTTCATGATTCATATTCTTGGAGCTACGACTTTTATGACCTACCCACCTCGAGTTCGTATACTCCGAACGACGACCCTTACACCTCACTTTTTCAAGATTCGTCTATGCCCCAACTCCTGGACTTTGAGCCTCTCTCATCCGAGCTCGTGGAGGTGATTCGACAATTGGATGAATGCCTTGCTCGCATGGAGACTCAAGTAGAGAAAATTGCCAACGAAGTGGACAAGCTTAAAAGACCGTGTCTTGACGAGATGCCCATCTTCGATGTGGTGGATCCCACCATTGTTGTTGGCAATGCAACTTTTGACGGTCTTTTGAAAGAGGTGTGCATGGAGGTGGAGATAGAGGGTGAGGAGAAAGGTTCGGAGATCGGCGTTACCCCTCTCGTGTTTTGTGAAGAAGTTGTAGAGGAACGTGAGGGGGGGTTATTTTTGGGGTCTCCAACGGCACTTGGATTGTCGAGCTTACTTGCTTTTGGAAAGGATTATGAAGTTGTGCTGGTTTTGAAGGATGTGGAGTTAATCGAGCCTCTTTTGCCACCACCCGATGCTTTGTTGCTACTTGACCAAGTGGAGGTGGAAGAGGTAGTGGGGGATGTGTTGGATCCTACTCTCTCGTGCCCGGTTACGACTACTTCTAAAGTCGAGAGAGAGGAGATTACGGTCGGGGAGACGAAGGAGTACGTCGACCCATTTTGGGATGATCACGTTTGGGTGGTCGACTACTACCTCTTACGACCCCCAAAGCAAGCCCGCTGTTTTGTTGCCTTGACCTACCGGATTGCTCGACTTGCCCACCTTGGTGATCTTTGTCATCCGGTGTGTCTACTCGAGAACACCAAGGTGTGGCATGATCGTCACCTCTTCTTGGATCCCGGATGGCGTTAATTGTATAAACCGTCGAGCTATAGACATTAAAGTAGCGCTTATTGGGAGGCAACCCAATTTGTAAAAAAAAAAAGAAGAGAAAATAAAAAAAAGTACATATAGAAAATTAAAAAAAAAACTTGTATTTTATTTTTGCAACCCCCCGTTTGTTCATTTCTTGTAGGTTGCTTGTCTCGACTCTCGGAGAGGACTTATGCACAACCACGTCACCACAAGCTCGGAGATAGGGGCGTTCTCTTTTCCCTACACTTTTTACCGCTTTATTTAGCTTAATTTGCAATGAGGACATTGCTAGGTTTTAAGTGTGGGGTGGTGGTTAGGGTTCGTCTGAGGATTTTTAAGTTGATGCATGCTTGCTTGTGTTGATTTGAGTAGCGTGTGTGTTATTTTTACTTGGATCCTTGGTGAAGTGACGAGGTTTTGATGAATTGCTTAGGAGTTTAGATTTCGATCGGATTTAGTGTACTTAGGTAATTTGACTCGTTGGGAATTTTGTTCGGCTTTAGCTTCGTGCTATCCTTGAGCTCATATAGAACTAGTGTCTCAACTAGCCACGTCGTCGAACACTCTCTATAGGATTTTGTTTTGTATTTTTGAATCGTCAATTGCTCCATGTGCTCGATCGAAAACATTGTAAGTTGCTAGTAGCAACGAGTGGTCGGAGCCGTTGATTTTTCTTTGTATATATCTTGTATTTAAGTACCTTATTTCCTTGGGTACCATAGAAAAAAAAATTTCCGAAAAAAAAGAAGAAAAAATGATGATGAATAAACAAAGATAAGTTATAAATCCTTGTAGTTATTAAGTAATAAAACGTGCAACTCTTGCACATTTTGTCTTTCTCCTTCTTTTTAGATTTTGTTTGTTAAAGAGAGTTGTGGATGATCGGGGCTAGTAGGGAGCCGATTAACGGTTCGACTATGGATAGACCTTAGCCGGGGCAAAGACGAGGGGACCGACTTGGAGGGTTACCTAGTACTTTTAGGTTTTGGGAGTCGATCTAAACTTTCTTTGTCAAGACATCTTTGTCATCCTTTTGCCCGAGCTAACAAGCATTGTAGCATACGACTTCTCAAATTAGGTTTGTGCATTAGTTTAGGATTATCCGGGGTAGTTTTGTAATTCTAGATTAGTATTGCTTGAGGACAAGCAATCATTCTAAGTGTTGGGTGGTTGATTTGTACTTTTTTGTACATTTTTTTGTTACCTTTTTGTGTCGCATTTGCGTGTGTTTTGCTTGCATTTACGGGTTTTAGGAGTCGTTTTGGCCAATTTCGTTAGTTTTAGGTTTTTATAGCTTTTGTGTGATTTTTAGTCGTTTTTCGTACTTTTATTACCCTTTTTCGTATTTTTGGTCGTAGGATGACCAAGCGGGTCTCGTGCACGCTCAGGGCATCTCTTTCGACTCGGATTGGAATGGCAAAGCAAGGAAACACAGCGTGAACGAGGAGCGACAACCGGCGGACGTTTAGAGCGAAACGAGAAAACCGAGCTGGAGCAGCCGAGCCAGTCGATCGACTGACACAGCAGGATCGACTGGAGTCCAGTAAGTTCGGAGATTTTGGGCAAAGCAGTCGATCGACTGCTCTTCAGTCGATCGACTGAGACGCAGTCCAACTCGTGATTTTATCCTGTTTTGACGTTTTTTGCCCCTGCATTTTTGTATAAATAAGATCAACTCTCCAACCTTATCCAACAACCCTTCCTTGGTGGAATTTGGGCTTGCTCCATTTTGGAAGTTAATCCCTGCTGCCTGGAGCTGAGCTTTGACTCGCTCAAGTGTGGTGCTAAAGTACAACTTCGCCCCTTTACCCACTTTTCTGCATAAAGGTCGTCGTGTGGATATAGGTCGTCGTTAGACTGGTTCTGTATGTGCGACGAACCGTTACCCCACTTCGCTTCTCAAGAATATTTGACGACCTTCACCGATTCCTTCCATAACCCCTACCTGCGTGCCACAAGCACCTCCTGCTCTTTTTCCTTATCCTTCTCCAGCAATTGCCCTTCCAACTCAATTTGACACTTCGCAAGGCCTGGTGACCCCAGCTTTCATTGTCTCTATCTGACACCTTGAAACATTTGGCTCTTCACCTTGGGCCACTATATGGTGACGAGCTTCATCTAATTCCCCTTGGGTCAAAGACAATTGCTTAGTCTGTCTGTTGGCATGGGCTATGAGCTCGTTGCACGCCTCCTTCCATTTATTTGCCGATTCTCCCTCAGAGTTAGCAGCTGGTAGGTGGCTGGATAGTGGATTCCATAAGAGGTTATAGTTGTATCATGAGAAACAATAAGAATAAATTATGAGTTCAAAATATGCTGAAACATATGGTTAACGGGATGAGATTTTGAAGGATAGGTTACCCTAGCAAAGTACAGTGACGTCTGGGCCACCTGGTCGGCTATGTTGAGCATCGCCAAATACTCCTTAGCTGGGGAAGAGCCGGATTTGGTCGGCATTGTCGCACTGCAGGAGGCCTTTGTTCAAATTTGGGGAGCCCGAGCTAGATGCTTGATTTGTACTTTTTTGTATGTTTTTTTTGTTACCTTTTTGTGTCGCATTTGCGTGTGTTTTGCTTGCATTTACGGGTTTTAGGAGTCGTTTTGGCCTATTTCGTTAGTTTTAGGTTTTTATAGCTTTTGTGGCGTTTTTAGTCGTTTTTTGTACTTTTTTACCCTTTTTCGTATTTTTGGTCGTAGGATGACAAAGCGGGTCTAGTTCACGCTCAGGGCATCTCTTTCGACTCGGATTGGAATGGGCAAAGCAAGGAAAAACAGCGTGAACGAGGAGCGACAACCGGCGAACGTTTAGAGCGAAACGAGAAAACCGAGTCGGAGCAGCCGAGCCAGTTGATCGACAGCCAAGATCGACTGGAGTCCAGTAAGTTTGGAGATTTTGGGCAAAGCAGTCGATTGACTGACCCTTAGTCGATCGACTGCCAGTCGATCGACTGCTCCTCAGTCGATCGACTAAGATGCAGTCCAACTCTGTGATTTTATCCTGTTTTGATGTTTTTGCCCCTGCATTTTTGTATAAATAAGATCAACTGTCCAACCTTATCCAACAACCCTTCCTTGGTGGAATTTGGGGCTTGCTCCATTTCCTCCAAGCCTTTACATTTCCCATTGCTCAAGAACCCTAGTTAGTGTAGTTTTAGCTAGCTTAGTAGTTAATCTAGTTTAGCTTAGTTAGTTAGTTTCTAGTTAGTAGTTAGTTAGTTGTTATTAAGCAAATGTTGGAGTGGGTGACACCTCCTTCATTTGTGGAGCTTGTTATTTGAAGATTTGGAGCTTTGATTTGGAATGCAATTTGGTAGTAAACTTTCTCTTTCTTTGTTGTTATTGATGTTGTTGCTCTTGTTTGATTGATATTTTGTGTGTTAATTATTAAATCTAAGCTTATGTTGTTGTTCTTTGCATTTTTAATTTCTCTAGTGCAGGTTTAATTGCTTTGTGTTGTTTTTCATCTTCTAGTTTAGCAAAAACTCCATTGAAGACCTTTTCAAGCTTTTTACCCCATTTGTCCAAGCAAACCTTGGGTTTTCAAAAGCCAAATGGGTCTTTCTTCTTTGAGCAATTTGACTTGTTTTCAATTTAATGCCCTTTGACCAATTTCAATTTGAAATACTTGAATTTCCCTCCATGAACTCTCTTGTAATTGTAAGCTTAATTTGATGCAATTGGTTTAGTAATTATGGGTTTAGGGTTTAGGTTTTTTTAGAACCATTAGTCGGAGCTTGTCGATAATTGGGATTGACGACCCCAACACTTAATTGATAATTTGGGATTAACAACCCCGAATTGTGGATTAAGTGCTCGGCAAAAACCGATTAATCGTGGAGACGAACCGAACTCCCTAAACCCTCGTTTTCTTTATTTTCATTAAAGTCTTCTTTTAAATCAAAAACTCAAATCAAACCAATGACTTAATGCTTTCTTAGTTTAGATTAGTGTAATTTAGCTTAACAAGAGAGTAAGTAAAAAACACCAAACGCCGATTACATCTATCCTCGAGAGACATGACTCGGGAAAACTTACCGCTCTACCATTGACTCCGTACTATTGCGGAGAAGATTTCTTAGAGTGCTAAGAATTCTTCGATCAATGCTCCTTAGACACGACGACATTTTGGGCAAGGAGATGCAGATCAAGCTTGCGCTCGGTCATGAACAACTCGCTTCTTCTTACCCTTGACCACTAAAGTATGTAGGGGCAGCTGGTCATTAGAGTAGGCGAGCTCCACCGGCTTGTCCCTGGAAGCAAGAGTGATCTCTACCTCCTCTTTCGTGTTTATTATAGGAGCTGTAGAGTTCATGGTAGATGTTGAGACTGGGTGGACCATTGCTGCACCCTCCGAGCTCGACACCCACTAGCGAACACAATGCGCTCTACAGAAGAGGAAAGTTGATTATTGTTTATTTTTATGCAGGTTAGAAAACAAAAGGATCTATAATGTGTGTTAAACCTACCGAATTCGATCTAGGTCATAAGCAGAGGTCGCTGACTAAGGCCCACAAAGGAGTACACCCTCTCTGACTCGGTGAGTTTCATCACATCACAAGGAAACTTGCTCCATTCTTTGATCAAATCTAAATATTTTTTATAGAGAGTGGGGTGTTTTTTCTCAGCGGGCACTGGCCCTTGAGGATAGGAAATGGCCAGGGCTTTCTAGAAGAAAGGAAGAAGAATTTTGATCGCCACACTTGGACTTTAGAAGAGGGGCGAATAAGGAAATGCGCCTTTTGGCGCGATGAAAGGTAGAAGGTACCCTTCTGGTTTTTTATTATATAACAAAAGTAAAAGAAATCTATATCAGGTTCTACGTTGTAATATGTACATAAGATTATATACTCGGTCATAAACCTAATGGATTTGGGAGACATTTGGAATAGGGGGACTTTGTATTTTTCAGCTGCGGCGACCAGAAAGGGGTGCATAGGAAATCTAATTCCTTCTCCTATATGATCATCAAATACAGTAATGTGGTTTAAATGTTCATTTTTGCCAGCCTCGGGCTGGACAAATTGGATGGTGTCTGGAAGGTGGAGGCTTTTAATGAAAGCCGCGAGCAGGTTACAATCAGGGAGTACCTAGGGACTTTCGGTAGTCACCCGGGTAGCTCGCGAGAGAAGGGGTATCTCGGCATGAGCAGACGGGGGCACAATGGTCACTGGGTTGGTTAAGAAAAAATCAGAGTCAGTCGGAGGAGCTTCTGATTGGGTCAAAGGTGTGGCTTCGGGAATCTCCTCGGTTAAGGCTCTACTTTGAGCCTATAGCTCGGTCCAAAAGGGGCTCCCTGTAGGTTTGTCCACTAAACCGATTTTGGGTGCAGTAATATTTTTTCTCCTATTTGGTCAGGCCAGAGGAATTTCTATAGATTCTGTTTCAGAAGACATGTCGCGGATAGGAGAATTGGGGTTTTGAGAATCGGAGTTGGAAGAAGCTAAAATCATCATACATCAATAATAATGAAAATAGAAGATGGGGAAGGGGAAGAAAAGAGATATGTTCAGAATACAGAAATTCAAAATAAAGTAATTAATGCTGAAGTAGTAAATTAAGTTGATGAAAACAAGGGGACTTACGCATGGTGTTGTAAATTGGTGGACCTGCTGAGTTGAATTTTTGTTTCAGAGGTGAGCGTGCTTTTTGCTGGAGAGTTCTTGAAGTTTTTTGCAGATGAAAATGGTGAAAAATCTCTTTTGCTTTTTTGAAATATAAAGAAAAGAAGGTGAAAGGATGCTTGTGTTGGGAGCGGTGCAAATTTGAAATGACAAGGGAGTTTTGGGCGACACGAAGTTTGGTAGGGTTAATTGTGAGCCTTTTGTTTCCTGCCCCACAAGAATAATATATTACGAGGAAATAAACCTGCGACACATGTCCAACACAATGGCAGTATTCATTTAATGTTCGGACGTTTGAGATGATTTTTGATGGTTTTTGTGCTTTTACCAAAAGACGTGTGGGATTGACGTTTTGGGTACTAATGATTACATTCCACTTGATTTCCTACCTCAATTAAGTAAAATATGGGGGATTAGCTAATACAACATCAAATACACAGTTCGGTAGGCATGCATGTTTTGTGGGAATTTAGAAGGCGACCTCACCTTTATAAAGGGCGATCTCTTCTATAGGAGGGCAAGCTGTTTTTAGGAGTGGCGAGCTCTTATGAGGTAAATGGTATTATAACATCTCAGTACTAAGAGTTGGGCTTTATGGTTAATATGATTTTGGACCCTGGTGGGTTGATATGGGCTATGGTATAGGATCCCAGCGTACTAAAGGCATGAATATGGTTATTGGCCCATGGTCATTATAGTAATTTAACAAGAGTTCTAATATTTATGGTAACTTATCATATAGGATAAATCTAATTATAAGTCGGTGATTACTTATGCAATTATGGTTTGAATAGGAGACGAGAACCCTAGATTGGGAACAAGTCTATTGTCTATATAAAGAGGACACAGGCCTCACTTCTACTCTAAGTTAATTTATATCCTACTTCAAGCTCTCGCATATCATTATGAAAAAGGGATTGACTTAATATGGAGGGCCTACGATAAGACTATTCGGTTTGGGTTTTGTTTTGTAAGTTGATCAGGTAGCTAGGAGTATTCTGGAGGTCTATCATGTCGGCAAATACGTATTTTAGGTTAAATTTTTTTTTTTTAATAAATCAATCTTTTTGATCGCATCAGTATTGACATTTATTTTCACTTAAGCCTTGGAAGCACAAACACTAATAAGCATCAGAAAGACTTTAATAAATCTTTTACGCAGCTGAAAAGAAAGAAAGTAAGAAACAATATAAATGCAAAAGACTAATAAATAACTTATTAGTTGTTTATCCATGATGGAGGATAATAGGCTCCAATGCACAAGAAATACAAATCTCCATATCATAATATCACAAAATTGAAAAACAAAAGTACTTAGTACGAAAGCTCAAGTTCCAAGAAAACTCATGCCACAAAAGCTACAAGATTTCAATAATCGGATGTGAAAAAGAAAGCAGAAAGTAAACATGTGGACAACTTTTTAAGGCAAATTAACGAACAAGTGAATTGAAGAATTAAAATTAAAATTACAAAAAATGACCAACAAACTGATTTTAAAAAGGCACTCGTAAAATTTACACAAGTGATATTCAATTTTTCATTGTTTCCATCATCATATCACCCACGCATACCTATTGCAACCTATTCAGCATTCCCTTTATACCTCTAACAAAAATAATGTGGAGATTCTTTGCACCAGTATTATCGACGCAGTTCACCATCACCTGTAGCCAAGAGACATACAAAACTGGAATATATATTAGTATATATATATATAGACTAGCATTTCTAAAAATATTTTTTAAAATTTTTCTGCCCATTTCACTTACTATTTGTAGTAATTTATGTTTAATATTTATATAATTATTTATGTAAAAAAATTTTTGAATTATGATTTCTGCAAAGAAAATATTAAATATACAGAATAATTATGTATAATTATAAATAAAATCTGAGAAAAATAAAACTAATATAAAGAAATATGAGGAGAATATAAAATATAAAAAATTATTTAAAATATTTATATAAACGTAATTAATTAGTTAATAAATTTAAAAAACCCAAAAAAGAAAAAGTAAAATATAAATATTTTAAAATACTGTAAAATAAAATTAAAAATATTAATAAAGTCATATAGATAAAAATATAAGAACTTGTGATTGAAATATAAATATTTAGTGAATAAATTTGGAAAAAAAACAAAAACTTCAATAATAGAATAAAATTAAAGAGAAAATCCATAAAATAAGTTAAATTAACTAAAAGAATTCATAATTAGATTGTAGAAAATTACTATATATATATATATATATATATATAATATATATATATATATATACAAAAAAAATATAAAATAAAATTAAAAACAATAATATCAATTACAAAAATATTATATATATATATATAAGAAGTCTGAATAAAATAATATATATATCTAAAAAATATATAATATATAAATATAAATATTTCAAATGATATAGAATAAAATATTTTTTATAAACAAAAATATAAGAACTTATAATTATATTACAAATATTTATTTAATAAATAAAAAAAAAAACAAAAAGTCGCTAAGATTATAAAATTAAATATGAATTCATAGCTACAAAAGAATTATCATTATATTATAGAAAATTATTACATCTGAAAATAAAAGGAAAACAAAATAAAAAATAATAAGAAATATAAAATAATATAAATAAAATTGGAAAACAATATAATGAATAACAAAAATATAAAATTTATAATATGATTTTAAAAGATTATTTAATAATTTTGTTAAAGAAAAAAATAGATAATATAAGTACAAGCAGAAAATTGGTGTAAAGAAGACAATATATATATATATATATATATATATATATATATATATATATATATATATATATATATATATATATATATATATATAGGATTGGGTTCAAATGAGAACCCCGTCATTATATGTGAACCTAAGGACTAATCCTGGCCTGAGATCTAATATTGTACAGTGCAATTATATGTCCAGGTTCATTGTGCTTTTTACACAGTACTGTAGTGCTAAAATCAGTCCAGTTTTTTTAAATTAATTATATATATATTTTTTTACGTTTTAAAATATGCAATATGTATCTGAAATTGTAGATCTTGAGAATGTGATTAATTTGATATATATTTCATTCAAAACGAATAAAATTTGAAAAAGTTATGGTTTGTTGAAAATTTGAGTTTTATTTCAAATTCTTGAATTTGCAGTTTATAGACGAAATTTGCGATACTTTTTGTATACAATCGTAGTGTTTTTTTTTTCTTAATCTATTGTGCTTTCTAAAGAACAATGTAGTTCTCTTTGTAAACGTTGATATATGTCCAAAATACCATTTTTAATTAATTAATACACTTTTTTTACATTATTACCATGCTGATATGTCATGATCTCAACCATCAAGATTATCCAATCTAATGGTCAAGATGAGTACCTAGGTTCACATATAATGACGGGTTCTCATTTGAACCCAACCCTATTATATATATATATATATATTATATATATATATATATATATATATATAATCGGTAATAAGAACTTATCTTTTCTTCTATAATCTTTTTTGTTGACCAAACCTGACGATACGAGGATAAACCCAATAGAGCCGTATCTTTCAATTGTCTATACATGACTCGCCTAAATTCCGGATGACCCAAACTTTGACCCAGAACGTGTTACAAACTTGACAATGACTTTTTTTTCTTTTCTTAAAAGAATTAAAAAAAATTAAATAATGAACATAAGTGAAAGGCAAATAACCTTATAAAATTATTTGATTAAAAATTGAAATCAAAATTATACATGGACATAACAAAAAATGATTATATAATCGCATAATATAAATAACTCAATACATTATATTGTAAATTTCTTAACTAAATACTTTATTTTTTTAATTAAATAAAGCCTCTTTTTATGAACACTTTTATATTGATAATAATTTGTAACCAATTACTATGACTTTAAGTATTTATCGTTAGACATCCACACATTAATAATTTATAATTACTTTCATATAAATAAATAAATATATATATATATATATATATATAAACTCTAATTTATTATCAGGTTCATCAACTTACTCGATGACTTGGTGGTTAACTCGATTACTCAGTAGCTATCCCAAGTCAACTATCGGGTTGATTCCAAAAATATTAACTATAATACAATAGACTGCAAAGGTCCTCAATTAAATTTTTAATACAATTCTCCATTTATTTGGTAATTTTATTTTTTCATTTTTTTTAGTATTTTATATATTTTTACAATATTTATATATTTCTTATTTTTTAGATTTAGGAGATAGTTTTTTATAATATAATTTTAATTAAGTATATTAATTTAAAGTTTTAAAATATTTTAAGATTTATTTTATATATCTTATTACTTCTTGATGTTTTTATTATTTTATTATCAACTTTCAATAGATCAACGACTATTTAGAATTAAATTTTATATATTTACTTAATTTACTTTATAACTGTTTTCAATTTAATCTTTCAATGTCTTTAAAATATGTATTTAGAAATTAATTATAATTTTATATATTTCTATCTGATTTCGGAATATTCTCATATTTATATTTTTATATTATATTATAATATTTCTATTTTTTATTTTCTTTAATTTTAGAAATTATTAAGAATTATTTAGAATTAAAACATATATGTCGTATTTATTTAACTCAATTCATAATTATTTTTGATTTGTTTTATTATTTATAGCCTTTTTAGTTGTATTTTCGTTACTTTTAGGATTTAGTAATTGATAATCCATGATTTAAATTATTTTTAATTTTATTTTTATAAATTTATTGCGAAATAAGATTTATTTTATATTATTTACACTATTACTATCTTTGTGATTTTTTTATTTTTAAATTTTTTAATAAATATTGTAATTAAAATATATTTTTTATATACATTTACCATATTTCATATTTTTTACTTTTATTATTTAATATATTATTTTATAACATTTCTTTTTTTTTTCTTATTATTAAGTACTTATTTAGAATTCATAATATTTTAATCTAATTTCAAAATATTTTAGCATCTATTTTATATTGTTTATAAAATATATGTTTTTGTGACTTTTTTTTAATTTTAATTTAATTAATATATATTTATAATTCAAATACAAGTTTTTGTATTTATTTAGTTAATTTATAATTTTTCAAATTTATATTACAAGTATTATATTTTTATTGGTTAAAAGTTGATTTGGTAATTGTATAATTATGTTGATATAAATTATTTCTAAAATAAAAAGTAAAACAAAGTGTGACTAAAGTATGTTGTGGATCGATCTGAGAAATTGCAAGAAGAAAAAGAAGAAAGTTTGAAAGGGATCAAGACTAACCCTAAATTGGATGATGGCGGTCAAAATCAGAACAAAGAATTGAAGTCAAAGGGGACTAATCAGAAAACAGACACCAATGGCGTGGTGACGCGTGGCAGATGGAAAAGAATGGAAGCTGATGCACAGCTGGACGGAATGGGCAGTAGGGATGAGTTGGTCATTTAAATTCTACTTATTTAAATAATGGTGATATGTTTGTCCTTTATGTAACCAAGAGATATTTTAGGTCGTTATTAGTGTGGTCCCAATTTGTAAAACAAACTCATTATTTAAGGGAGGAATGAGAGTAGACGGATCAGCTTTGGGAAAATAATATCTTCTTCATCTATTTTCTCTCTCTATTCCTTTCTCTCTGTTGCCTTTCTCCATAATTCTTCATCTTCATCATCATAAATTATATACATAAACACAACCATAACATCTGGTATACAGAGCCAACTTCTGGGCATGGCTGAAGTTACCCGTTTCAGAGATTTACAAGAAGAACAAAAGAAAATTGATCAAACACTTCAAATGGAAACAAGAAAAAGGGAGCTGATAGAGATTAAATTACAGGAGCAAATGGCCAACACAAACACAGAATTACAGGAGCAAATTACAGGAATTAAATCTGAAATTAAGGAGCAATTATCTGGGCTAAACGGGAGGTATGATCAACTGGCAAACATCCTATCTGCAATACAGCTCCAGTTACAGGCCCGGGATACTGGAAAGAAATCTGCAGAGGAGTCAATCTTGGGAGAGCCACCTCCATACCCTGCAATTGAAGGACATAATTACAGAAATCAGTTCACTCCCAGGAACAAAACATCAGGAGATAATTCTGCATCACAAATTGTCAGTCCTATCTCTAAAATTGATTTTCCTCATTTTGATGGCAACAATGCTAGAGCATGGGTCCTGAGATGCAATAGCTACTTCAAATTAATACCAAATATTCCTAATTTCCAAAGGGTGATTTTGGCTGCTATGCATTTAGAGGGAAGAGCAGCCCTATGGTACCAGAATTGGTGTACCAAGATTGGTGAAATATCTTGGAGTCAATTCATTGAATTAGTGTCTGCCAGATTTGAGGAACTAAAAGAATCTAAGATCATTGCAGAATTTAACAAACTAAGGTTTCATGGCAACTATGAGGAGTATGTGGAAAGGTTTGAAGAACTCAAGTCTTGCATGATGATGAGCAACAATGGGCAATTTACTGAAGAATATTTTGTTTCAAGTTTTGTGAGTGGACTAAATGAAGAATTGCAGTCATTTATAACCATGTTCAATCCCCATACACTACAACGGACCATTGAATTGGGCAGAAAACAACTACTAACCCTAGAGGCTATCACCAGGAAGATTAAAGGTTCAACCACGCAAAACAAAGGTGCCTACCTCCCACCAAAAAGGACCGAAACACCTCAGGTTGCATCCTCCAGAACACCACCATATCCTAACAGTAAAGGTCCAGTCAAATTGCTTACAGCTACAGAGATGGCTGCCAGGAGGAAGAAAGGGTTGTGCTACAATTGTGATGAACAATTCACTTATGGTCACAGGTGCAAAAATAGAACTAACTACATGATAATGACTGAAGAAGAGGAAATGAGATTTTCACAAACCTCTAACAGCCAAGAACAGACAAAGGAGCTTACAGCAGGGCTAGAGGAAATATAGATGACCTTGAATACTATGACAGGAGATGCAGGAGTCACAACAATGAGAATGGTGGGCTACTGTGGGGAGCATCAACTCCATATTCTCATAGACTCAGGTAGTAACCTGAGCTTTACTCATGAAAGCACAACTAATAGTTTGGGATACAATCTGGAAATGGTAAAACCAGTGTTGGTCAAGGTAGATAATGGCCTAAAGATGGTTAGTTCCTATAGGGCAGAAGGGTTCCAGTGTGATATGCAAGGCCAGAAATTCAGTTACCCACTAAGATTGTTGAAACCTGAAGGGTATGACATGATCTTAGGAGGGGATTGGCTCAAGTGCTGCACTCCTATTGAGTTGGACTATGACAAGATGACAGTTACTGTTAACACAGGCAAGAAGAGGGTTAAGTTACAGGCCCTTACCAATCAGACAGAACTCAAGATGATTACAGGACATGCACTATACAAATTGATGCATGTAAATGCAGGTGATGAGATACAGGAGATGTTTTGGGTTACCATACAGAAACCAGACCATGAGGACAACCCACTATTGGATGATTTACTGGGACAGTTCAGAGATGTGTTTGAGGAAACAAAAGGATTACCTCCTCAGAGAGAGATTGAGCACAAAATCCTTCTTAAACCTGGTAGTTCACCTAAGCACCAGTACCCCTACAGGACCACCCATGAGCACAAGGATGAGATAGAAAGAATTGTGAAGGAAATTCTTGATTCAGGGCTGATTCAGGATAGTAAAAGCCCATTTGCATCACCTTTCATTTTGGTATGGAAGAAAGATTCTAAATGGATAATGTGTGTGGACTACAGGTACCTAAATCAAATGACTATCAAGCATGACTATCATATACCTGTGATAGATGAGCTATTGGATGAGCTACATGGAGCAAAGTATTTTTCCAAAATTGATTTGAGGTCTAGGTACTTCCAAATACTCATGAAACCAGAGCACATGTTCTTAACTGCATTCAGAACTCATAATGGTCATTATGAGTTCTTAGCCATGCCTTTTGGCTTATGTAATGCACCTGCTACATTCGAGTCATTGATGAACCAGGTTTTTAGGAGTTATCTGAGGAAGTCAATGTTAGTATTTTCTTATGACATCCTAGTGTACATCCAGGACCTAGAGGAGCACAAAAGTCATTTGGAACAAGTTCTAAGGAAGTTAAGGGAACACCAGCAATATGCAAAAAGGAGCAAGTGCAGTTTTGGCAAGATGGAAATAGAGTACTTGGGCCACATAATTTCCCATCAAGGGGTTTCTACTGACCCAAATAAAATTAGTAGCATGGTCCAGTGGCCCAGGCCTACCATTGTGAAACAACTAAGGGATTTTTTGGGATTAACTGGTTATTATAGGAAATTTGTGAGGGGGTATGGGGTGTTAAGTAGGCCACTAATTGAATTACTTAAGAAGGGCAAGTTTGTTTGGGGTGAACAGGAGGAACTAGCTTTCAATAAATTGAAGGAGGCTATGGTCAACACTCCTGTGTTGGAATTACCAGACTTCAGTAAAACCTTCACATTAGAAACTGATGCTAGTGGTACTGGGGTTGGAGCAGTTTTGATGCAGGGAGGAAGGCCCATCTCTTACATGAGCAAGACCTTATGCCCAAGAAATCAAGCCCTGTCTATATATGAAAGGGAATTCTTGGCTGTACTAATGGCCATACAGAAATGGAAACACATACAAGGAAACAGGTTCATTATTAAAACTGATCAGCAAGCTCTCAGACATCTTTTAGATCAGAAGTTTATGAACCCTACTCAGCAGAAGTGGATAACTAAACTCCTAGGGTTGGACTATGTCATTGAGTATAAAAAAAGGGAGTGACAACAGGGTTGCTGATGCTCTATCAAGAATCCACTCCCCTGAAGCCAGTTGTGAGACTATCACCACAGTGACACCAACTTGGGTGCAACAGGTGTTGCAAAGTTATAAAGGAGATTGATTAACACGTGTTTACACTAATTTTTAGTTGTATTTTAGTCGCTTTTTCTTATTATTTTTGTTATAAGGTTGATAGTTTGAGCGTCGATTCGTATATTTGTACTTCCAACTTAGTTTACCGCTTTTTGAGCTAGATTGATGAAAATAAGTGATTATTTGTAGTTTTTCACTTTACAGCTAAGTAACCAGAAGAGCTCAACGCGTAAGAGATAAAACATGATGATTAGGGGAGAAGAATCGAGCATTCCGGAGAAGAAGTAGCAATTTTTGGAGGCTTACGGTTAGCCGTACGGTTACTTTACAGTAGGGGAGTAACCGTACGCATCTCCGTAGAAGGAGGACAAAGGGCATTACTATTGGTTCTATGGTTACATTTCTCACCGTACGAACCACCGTAAGAAGGCTTCAGAGAGCATTACGGTTGGTTCTACGGTTGCTTGTAACCGTAGACTGCTATCGTAGACGGGCCCAGGAACCGATCTGTGTGACTTGCGGCCCAAGATACGCGATTTTTATATAAACCACTCATTTATCCGAGTTTTGGATGGGAATTTCAACCCTAATAACCTTCCATAAACATAATCCTAGGGTTTAGAGTCAGAGAAAAACATCAAACGCAAGGATCGAAGAGCAAGACGAAGAATCGACGACGACGAGTTCCGGAACCCGTTCGAAGTCGTTCAACCGTTTCTCGCCGATTTGTTGCATTCACTCTTCGGAATAGCCAAAGTACTTTCAGTTCCAGTAGCTTTAGCAAGTAATCTAAACCTCTTAATTAGTTTTTGTAGTTTGAATCTTTAGTTTTCACGTTTTCAATACTAGATAGTTTACGTACGTGTTTCGTTTGAATTAGTTGAACGTTTTCAGTTAGTAATCTTAGTTTAATTCCAGTTTTTATGCTATATGTTAGATGTGTCATGTTCTGCTTCGTTAAAGATCATTCATGCATGCAAGATTATAGTGTTGGCTTAGTTCATGTTAGTTAACCGCTTTAGTCTACTGTTAGTCCTACGGTTGGTAGTAACAGTAACCGTTATAAAGTTGCAACCGTAGGGAAAAAATTATTTAGTTAATTAATTTAGGTTTAGTTAATTTAATTTAGTTTTTAAAATTAGTTAATCATCAGTTTAATTTTCAGTTAGTTAATTAATTTAAATAATTTAGTTAATTTAGTTTATAATCTATTTCAAGATAGTTAGTTTAATTAGATTAAGCCTTAATATATCTTAGTTCATAATGGTTAATTCAAATTCTTCAAAAAAAACCCCAAATTGTATGTATAATTTATTTGCTTGAGAATTGAAGAGAAATATCCGATAAGACTGAACCGTTGTCGTCGAGAGAATCGAATCGAGTCAAACTCATCATCCTACAAGTTCCCCGTACTCTTGCGAGCAAAATTACATGCTTTATTAAATATTTTAAAAAGGGATGCATAAAATTTTGGTTCAAAATTTTGGCGTCGTTGCCGGGGACAACGAGTAGGAATTAAGGATATTTTTATTTTTATTTTCTTTTTGAATTATTATTTTCTTTTTATTTTTGCACTTGGTTTTGGGATTTCTGCCATTTGGTACGTTGATGAGTTGTTAAGTTGATGCAAGGTGCATGGTCCACAGGACCCCAAAACAGTGGACAAAATGGATTCCTTTAGCTGAATTTTAGTATAACACAAACTTTCATTCTGGACTCAAGGTAACCCCTTTCCAGGCTCTCTATGGTTACCCACCCCCACTATACAGCTTAAAACCCTACTTGGACACAGATAATGTGGATGTACAAGCCAGCATGAATCAGAGGCAGTATGCAAATGAAATGATGAAAGAAAATTTGTTATAGGCACAACAACGCATGAAATCATATGCTGAAAGCAACAAAAAAGAAAGATCTTTTGAAGTGGGTGATTTGGTTTTTCTCAAGTTACAACCATTCAGACAGAATTCAGTGGTGGTGAGGAAAAATCTCAAATTATCATCAAGGTATTATGGTTCCTATGCTGTGATTGAAAAGATAGAACAAGTAGCCTATATGCTGAAATTACCTGAAGGCTCCAAAATTCATCCGGTGTTCCATGTTTCCTTGCTTAAGGGGAGGGTACGGCAGGGTACTCCGATAAGCGGCAAACCTCCTGCAACAGACGCTGACGGCAATTTCAAAATTCAGCCTTTTGCAGCTCTCGCGCACCGTGAAGTCCTTCACCACGGTGAAGTGGTCCCGCAGGTGCTCATCAAATGGGACAAAATCGAACCTCCAGCCGCCACGTGGGAAGACCTCAGCTACCTTAGGCGCAAATTTCCTTCTTTTGATCCTCGAGGACAAGGATCTCAAGATTCGGGGGTATTGTTGTGGATCGATCTGAGAAATTGCAAGAAGAAAAAGAAGAAAGTTTGAAAGGGATCAAGACTAACCCTAAATTGGATAATGGCGGTCAAAATTAGAACAAAGGATTGAAGTCAAAGGGGACTAATCAGAAAACGGACACCAATGGCGTGAGGACGCGTGGCAGATGGAAAAGAATGGAAGCTGATGCACAGCTGGACGGAATGGGCAGTAGAAAACGCGTGCTGAACGATCGACGCCCGACCCCCGTGGTTCCACGACGCCGAGACGCACCCCTCGGCCAAATCACGACACTTCGTCGCTTCGCGTTTCCAACCGAAGGAGTTGATTGATCAATCGTATCTTGTTGTTGGTCGAATTAAACGACACGTGTGGATACGCACGTGCTCGTTGATAAATTTTTATCAAAATTAGGTCAAAACCACCCCCACGTGACTAAGATGATAGGATTTGTCTCATTTTTACATTTTTTTTCTATATTTTTCAATTTTTTTTAATTTTTAAAAAAACTGAAAATTTCGAGGGAATGGATTTCTCTCGGTTTCAAGCCAAGGGATTCACCATTCCGTCGGTTTGAAACCGATGGAAATCAATTCCCTTCTTAATTTTTCAGTTTTTTTAAAAAATTAAAAAAAAGTAGAAAACGCGTAGTTATCGATTGACTCCCGACCTCCGTGGTTCCGGCACGCCGAGACGCACCCCTCCCCGCCCCGTTCATAAATTCTTGGGGTTTTTTTTCTATTTTTTTACTAATTTTTCTATTTTTTCGAGTTTTTTTTCCATTTTTCATTTAAAATCATAATAAAATAGAAACGCGAAGTTATCGATTAACGCCCGACCCTCGTGGTTCCACGACTCCGAGACGCACCCTTCCCCGCTCCGTTCGTAAATTCTTGGGTTTTGTTTCTATTTTTTACTAATTGTACTAATTTTTTAAGTTTTCTTTTTCAATTTTTACTTAAAATCGAAAAAAAATAGAAAACGCGTGCTAAACGATCGACGCCCGACCCCCATGGTTCCACGATGCCGAGACGCACCCCTCGCCCCCTCGGCCAAATCACGATGCTTCGTCGCTTCGCGTTTCCAACCTGAAGGAGTTGATCGATCAATCGTATCTTGTTGTTGGTCAAATTACACGACACGTGTGGATACGCACGTGCTCGTTGATATTTTACGATCAAAATTCCGTCAAAACCACCCCACGTGTCTAAGATGATAGGATTTGTCTCATTTTTACGTTTTTTCTTTTTTTTTTATATTTTATTATTTTTTAAAAAAACTTAAAAAACCGAGGGAAATCCATTCCCTCGGAATTTTCAGTTTTTTAAAAAATTTAAAAAATAGAAAACGTGCAGTTATTGATCGACGGCCGACCCCCGTGGTTCCGGGGACGCCGAGACGCACCCCTCCCTGCCCAGTTCATAAAGTCTTGGATTTTTTTTTCTATTTTTAACTAATTTTCTAATTTTTAGAGTTTTTTTTTTCATTTTTCATTTAAAATCGTAATAAAATAGAAAACGCATAGTTATCGATCGACGCCTGACCCTCGTGGTTCCACGACACCGAGACATGCCCTTTCCCACCCCGTTCGTAAA
>BMAC01000057.1:1512177-1528967 GCA_014905375.1 Phtheirospermum japonicum | reverse complement strand
GGCTTAGTTCATGTTAGTTAACCGCTTTAGTCTACTGTTAGTCCTACGGTTGGTAGTAACAGTAACCGTTATAAAGTTGCAACCGTAGGGAAAAATTTATTTAGTTAATTAATTTAATTAATTTAGTTAATTTAGTTGATAATCTATTTCAAGATAGTTAGTTTAATTAGATTTAGCCTTAATATAGCTTAGTTCATAATGGTTAATTCAAATTCTTCAAAAAAACACCAAATTGTATATATAATTTATTTGCTTGAGAATTGAAGAGAAATATCCGATAAGACCGAACAGTTTTCCTCGAGAGAATCGACTCGAGTCAAACTCATCATCCTACAAGTTCCTCGTACTCTTGCGAGCAAACTTACATGCTTTATTAAATATTTTAAAAGGGATGCATAAAAGTTTGGTTCAAAATCTTGGCGCCGTTGCCGGGGACAACGAGTAGGAATTAAGGATATTTTTCTTTTTATTTTCTTTTTGAATTATTATTTTCTTTTTATTTTTGCACTTGGTTTTGGGATTTCTGCCATTTGGTACGTTGATGTGTTGTTAAGTTGATGCAAGGTAGACGATCACTTCGACACGATCTTGCACCATTCATTGACAACATAAATCGTTCAAACCCACCGAGACCAAGACCCATTTTTATTTCCGAGAACGCTTCTTTGACACCAACTAATTTTGTTTGCGACTAAGTTCCCAACACGATGTTAGGAGCACAATCAATTCGACATAACGATTCCCCACCAAGATCACCTCCACGCCCAATTCGAAATGGGTATGGCAGTTAGCCAATCGTTTTGCAAGGACAACCACTACCACGAGCTTATTGGGCTAATTATCAGTAAAACGGGGAGAATGCGAGACAAGACGCGGTACCAAACGAAGGAATTAACCAGCAGCACAACGTGCTCAATCACCAACCCAACATGGCGAATATGAGGCAAAACGAAGAGATGAACAACAATGCTATTCGCCAACACAATATCGACAACGCATCAATTAGGAACAGAGAATTTCTGCAGCATAACGCTTATGCTAACAATCAAAGGCACGTGAATGATTGGTTGGCAAATCAAGATCATGGTTACGAGCAAAACAATTTCGGAAGAAGATACGAGCGCGAGAACCATTACGCATATGACGACCACTACGAGAGAGCTAATGACCGAGTTAGGGAACCAAGGGGAGATCGAGAACCTAGACAGCGCGATTTGGTGCGACCAAAGGTTGTACCTTTTAGGTCAGCAGTTGTGCTCGGACCGACCGCAAGGGAAGTGGAGATCAAACCGCACCAACTTAATTTACTCCTGACTTTTCACGGAGGTGCCCATGAAGACCCCTTGGCGTTTTTGAACTATTTCGTTGATGAAGTTGGAAGATTTGTGGTTGATGGCCTTAATCAAGAGGAGGTACAAATGATTTGTTTCCCCTATAGCATGAAAGACAAAGCAAAGTCATGGCTGCTCTCCCTAGAGCCTGGTTCGTTGACTGACTGGGATATGATCAGCGAGAAATTCTTAAATCAATACTATTCGGCCAAAACTATGGGGCATCTTCGGAGGCAAATTATCACCTTTGAACAGTTGGATGGGGAGCTATTTCATGAAACGTGGGAGCGTTACAAGACACTTTTGCAAGCTTGTCCCCACCACAACTATTCTCCGGAGATGACTAACCAGTTTTTCTTCGATGGATTATTAGACCATGGGAAACGAGAAGTAGAGATAGCGGCAGGAGGAGATTTCGGAGATTTGACAGCCACCGAGGCGAGACGAGTATTGGAAAAGCAAAGTGAGAAATCTAGACAAACCAACTCTCGGCCTCGTAAAATGAAGGTTCATGAGGTTTCCACCCCCGATCCTGATTTAGATGACGGCAAGTTAGTCAAGGCGAAATGTAAGGAGATTTTTGACTAAAAATTAGCTGCTTGGAAGGCCGAGCGAGCTAGCCAGGCCGCTGAACAGAAGACGGCCGCAACTTGTAACTAGTTTTGATCTCCCCAGCATTTAGCAGACGTATGTCCAAACAACATTGAGCAGCAAGAGGACGTTAACGCGATCCAAAATTATTCGAATCAAAAGTAGTACACACCGCAATGTGATAATCCTCTTTTTAAGTGGGGCCCAGGAAATCCGAATCATATGCCACCTGATCCGCAATATTCTCCACCACAATATGCTAAAGCACCATTGCCGCTTCCACAAAATAATTTTCATACGCAAAGGGCAGGTACCTACAACAGTTCAGACAACGGATCGCTATTGGTTTGGCAGCAGAATCAAGTGGCCGAGACTCTTAAAAATCGAGATGGACTCGCTGACGTTAGAAATGAAATCACTGACATGAAGAAGGCTATCCTTGAGAATACAGCTGGGCAGAGGAAACTGGAAACAGCAATAGGCCAATTATCGACTAACCTAGCCAAGCTCTCGGATGAAAGAGGTAAACTTCCAAGCCAAGCAGAGCAAGCGTCAACGGTTCATGTCCTTCGCAGTGGGAAGAAGATCGACAATGGCATAGTTGACCAAGATGAGGAAATTGTCTCTACACCAGTAGACAAGCTACATAAATCCACCAATAGATATGTTCCTGGATCCATTCAAGGGACGATTCTGAACAACACCCTTGGCAAAGACGAGCCATTACTGCCGAAGCAATCAACGACGCAAATTAAGGATGTTGTTTCTTTTTCGAGCCGGTTGCGTCCAACGAAAGAGAACAAGAGGTTCATGGAGCTATACAACCTCTTGAAGAATGTCAATATCAACCTACCACTTTTGGAGGTAATCAAAATAATGCCCGCCTACGTTAAACTTTTTAAGGAACTTGCCTCGAAAGAGAGACGTTTGGCGACGACTCAATATGTAACATTGCCGAAGGAAGTTAGCGCGATTTTCAAGAAGCCATTGCCACCTAAGGAACGTGATCTTAGAAGTTTCTGCATCACTATTTCATTGGCTAATGGACAAAAAGCAATAGGAATGTTAGATCTTGGAGCAGGAGTGAATCTACTACCGTATTTTCTTTATCAAGAATTTGACCTGAGACCACTACAGCCGACAACCATGCGTCTACAGTTGGCCGATCGCTCAATCCAAATACCTTTGGGAATAGTTGAGGATGTTTTAGTACAAGTTAGAGAGCTCGTAATTCCGGTTGATTTTGTGGTTATGGACGTTGGCGAGGTACTGGCTGAGAGCACTGAGCATACCATTTTATTGGGGCGCCCGTTTATGTCTACCTCCCATACGCTAATTGATGTTCACAAAGGGAGGATGACCATGACCGTTTTGGGAAAAGTGACATTTTCTCTAAAAGATATTCAAAATACTCCTACCCCTGCCATGATAGATGACTGTTCGTTTATTGATCCCGTTACATCATGCATTCACGAGATTATGGGAGTCGTGGTTGTAGACAAATTAGGCGACACGGACGATGCCCGATTTTGGAGGAAGGAGGAGGATACTTAGGGATGGCAATGGGTAGGATATGGGTAGGGTACTAAAATACCCATCCCCATTCCCGAGTTTTAAAAAAATACCCGTCCCCATCCCCATACCCGTGTGGGTAGTAAATTTTATGCACATCCCCATACTCTATGGGTACTTTAGTACCCATACCCGTACCATTACCCGTTTGTTAACAACATGCAAAAAGTTGAATTAAAAAAATATTGATTAAAACTTAAATTGCAATTCAATAAAATATAAACTAATGATAATTGATATTATATAAAAATCCACAAACGTAGCAATACTATGAATCATTTAAAAAAAAACTTTAAATATAATTCAACCCTACACCACTAAATCATGAAGTTTCAAACGTGAACCTCCGACACTCTCCATAACTTGCCCAAAAAATATTGATATCATATACTAATTACTTTTACTTGTCAAATAAGAATTAATAATATAAATTGAGAAGATTACAAAATTTATTTTACCTTATCTTAGACTCCCGAGTTTCAAATACATAACAAATGTTTATCCTTTAGATTATATATATATATATATATATATATATATATATATATATATATAATTACTTATATCATATGTATGGGCATGGGGCGGGGTGGGTACTAAGGTACCTATACCCGTACTCGTACCCAACAAATATTGTGGGTAATTACCCATACCCGTGCCCATACCCATTAAATGGGTAATTCCCTTACCCATCATGGGTAATTTTTGCGGGTACCCATAGGGTACATTACCCATTGCCATCCCTAAGGATACTCAAGAAGATGACTTCGGTGCGGAGCTTGATGAGTTTGACAACGAGAAGCATTTGAGTAGAGAAGAGTTGATCGAGTTATTCGGTATCAACATGAGCGATATTATTGAAGAATTTCAAGATGAATTATATGTGGAGTTGAAACCACCGTTGAATCATTCTATGTACGATTTCCTCGACCCTAACGAAAAATCCATAGATGTGAAGAACAAGGGTGAGACATACTTCAACGATTGGACGAAGAGTAAGAAGAAATCAAAAGAAATTCGCACCAAATAATTCAAAAACTTGCAGTATGAGGTTGGGGAATTAGTGTTGTATAATCATGAAAGTAAATATGACCCAGCTGATTTTGGAGCTGCATGGAGCGGATCGTTCTTGATAAAAGAGATGGGCGAATATGGAGTGGTCACGTTGTATGATGAGGTCGAGAATTCATCTTTTCAAGTTCACAAACATAGACTGAGACCTTATCACAATGGAGGAAAGAAGGACAAAGATCGTAAGTCGGTGGAGTTTGGAGATCCACCGTACGGTTGGAATTAAATGGACGAAAAATAGCGTCGAGCTGTCGACGTTAAACAAGCGCTTCTTGGGAGGCAACCCAAGCGTTCCTTTTCTTTTATTTAATTTTCTTTTGATTTTGATTTTTATCTTTATGTTGTGTCAATTGCCGTGGTACGTTTATGTGTGTGTTGATGTGCAGAAAATACGATAAAATCGCTTATTCTGGACAACTAACGATTATATAGCGGTAGCTCGCTACCGCAAGGCCTTACCGCTAGTTCCATTCGAGGCGTTAACGATGACGATCAACCGCTGAACCTACCACTAGCCGCAGTAATCAGGGATAACGATGAGCTTACTTCTAGGCAAACTACCGCTACATGCTACCGCTAGTAGCGTCTGCCGTCCAATTTTTACGAAATTCATTTTCACCAACCGAGGTCGCAATCCGAACCATGTTAGCCGCAGTCCGGCGACCTTTCGATGAGATGCAATCGAGCGATTTATGACATTAGGCCGCAATCCGGCCGTTTCAAATCCCGAACGATGTGCCACCGGGCACTTGCGCGACGCAATTGATTACAATCATATCTTTTACTTTTTGTTTTCTTCTTCTTAAAAAAAATATAAAAAAATAAAAAAAAAATTCAAAATTACAAAAATATTAGTTAGTTTGCTTTTATTATATGTTTTGTAGGTTTTTCTTATTCAAGACATCCAATCACGAGTTCAATACGAGGAATTATTGCACGAGTACTTTTGGAGAAGCTCAGCTATCGATTTTTCAGGGATGTTTTCTTATCTCCCTTGCGCTTATTTTCTTTATATTTATGGCAACCAGGAGTTTGCCACATTTTTTTAGAGGGAGGGATAGTTGAGTTGTGATTTATAATTGAAAATTTTGCAAAATTTAAATTTTTCGTGAGTTTGTCTTAGCTAATATTTTACGTGATTGATTGTTATTTCTGCGCTGAATTTTGTTTGTATGGCTTGCCTGTCGAAGTTAACTAAGATTGGATTTGAGGTTTTTGGTCTCTTGAGCGTGTATAAGTGCATAAAATTTTTCGAAATTATTATTTATATATTGTAAAATGGTACTTGGACGCAATTGATTTCGCAAAACCTTAAAAGCAGCGTCAATTCAAAACTTTTTCATGCAAAAAGCCAGTGAGTAGCCTGAGTGATTATCATCTTTGCATGTACTTGATTGAGTTTTGATTTGAGATCTCTTCGAAACCACTCTGTGTAGTTGACTTTGAAAATGAGGTTAAGGCACAGAAAAAAAAAACTCTATTCCGGCCATATCCATAAATTTTTAGCCACTATAAATTCCGAATGAGCCAATCATAGCTTAATAATCCATTCCTATAGCCATGAGTGATTTTATTGAGACCCCTACTAACCCATTAAAAGCGTGGGGTAGGAGTTCGCTATTTTTCTTGGTTATTAGTGTTTTAGAAATTTTGTTAGGAATTTATGATTTTTGTGAATTTTTGTAATTTAGAACCACCATTCAGAAGAAAAAAAAGGAAAAAATGACCCCATAAAAAGGAATAAACGGGGGGAAAAATAAAAAAAAAATATAATAAGAAAAGATGGTGAGTCTTGTGTTAGTAATTGCCTACGCGCTTTATAAGGCTTGAGTTTATTGTTTATTTTTTATGAAGCCTAATGTTTAAAAGGTAAGAGTTGTGTTGTAAAAGAAGCGTAATTATGAGCTTCAATTGTGTTTAAGTGGTTTGAGCTACAAGTCAGTTAGAGTGACGAGTTGAGAAATAGCCTATGTTGAAAGGCTATGTCATGAGTGTTTAGTGAGGTTTTTATTTTTGAACGAGGTGAAGCATCTTGCTTCGTGATTAGACTAGGTTGAAGTGAGTGATTTAGCCACACAACTTAAATACTTCATACCCGTCCAAAGATCCTTACATTACAACCCGTAAAGACCTTACCGATTCTTAGTTTTGATAGCACACTTAATTTGCGATTGAGAAGAGATTGATTTTCGGTTCTTATTTATTGTGCTTGTATTTATATGATTTGAGTGTATATACTTCCCATGCAGCAACTGCTTGAGTGCTTTGAGAGAACACCCATATATATATTCCTTTTTGAGAGGATGCATGAATTTGATTTTGGAGCGATAATGTAATAAGGGTGGAGTGTTTGATGTTGCATTACTTGTATCTATATTTCCAAAAATTATGTATGTAGCACGACACGACTCATTGCTTTAGCTAATTTTCTATCTAGTTATACTTTGAATTATCGTCTGTTCGAGGACGAACAAACAAATAAAGCGTGGGGTAGTTGATTAACACGTGTTTATGCTCATTTTTAGTTGTATTTTAGTCGCTTTTTCTTATTATTTTTGGTATAAGTTAGATAGTTTGAGCGTCGATTCGAATATTTGTACTTCCAACTTAGCTTACCACTTTTTGAGCTAGATTGATGAAAATAAGTGATTATTTATAGTTTTTCACTTTACAGCTAAGTAACCGGAAGAGCTCAACGCGTAAGAGATAAAATATGATGATTAGGGGAGAAGAATCGAGCATTCCGGCGAAGAAGTAGCAATTTTTGGAGGCTTACGGTTAGCCGTACGGTTACTTTACCGTAGGGGAGTAACGGTACGCATCTCTGTAGAAGGAGGACAGAAGGCATTACGGTTGGTTCTATGGTTACATTTCTCACCGTACGAACCACTGTAAGGAGGCTTCAGAGAGCATTACGGTTGGTTCTACGGTTGCTTGTAACCGTAGTCTGCTACCGTAGACAGGCTCAAGAACCGACCTGTGTGACTTGCGGCCCAAGATACGCGATTTCTATATAAACCACTCATTAATCCGAGTTGTGGACGGGAATTTCAACCCTAATAACCTTCCATAAACATAATCTTGGGGTTTAGAGTCGGATAAAAACATCAAATGCAAGGATCGAAGAGCAAGACGAAGAATCGATGACGACGAGTTCCGGAGCCCGTTCGAAGCCGTTCAACCATTTCTCGCCGATTTGTTGCATTCACTCTTCGGAATAGCCGAAGTACTTTCAGTTCCAGTAGCTTTAGCAAGTAATCTAAACCTCTTAATTAGTTTTCGTAGTTTGAATCTTTAGTTTTCACGTTTTCAATACTAGATAGTTTACGTACATGTTTCGTTTGAATTAGTTGAACGTTTTCAGTTACTAATCTTAGTTTAATTCCAATTTTTATGCTATATGTTGGATGTGTCATGTTCTGCTTTGTTAAAGATCATTCATGCATGCAAGATTATAGTGTTGGCTTAGTTCATGTTAGTTAACCGCTTTAGTCTACTGTTAGTCCTACGGTTGGTAGTAACAGTAACCGTTATAAAGTTGCAACCGTAGGGAAAAAATTATTTAGTTAATTAATTTAGGTTTAGTTAATTTAATTTAGTTTTTAAAATTAGTTAATCATCAGTTTAATTTTCAGTTAGTTAATTAATTTAAATAATTTAGTTAATTTAGTTTATAATCTATTTCAAGATAGTTAGTTTAATTAGATTAAGCCTTAATATATCTTAGTTCATAATGGTTAATTCAAATTCTTCAAAAAAAACCCCAAATTGTATGTATAATTTATTTGCTTGAGAATTGAAGAGAAATATCCGATAAGACTGAACCGTTGTCGTCGAGAGAATCGAATCGAGTCAAACTCATCATCCTACAAGTTCCCCGTACTCTTGCGAGCAAAATTACATGCTTTATTAAATATTTTAAAAAGGGATGCATAAAATTTTGGTTCAAAATTTTGGCGTCGTTGCCGGGGACAACGAGTAGGAATTAAGGATATTTTTATTTTTATTTTCTTTTTGAATTATTATTTTCTTTTTATTTTTGCACTTGGTTTTGGGATTTCTGCCATTTGGTACGTTGATGAGTTGTTAAGTTGATGCAAGGTGCATGGTCCACAGGACCCCAAAACAGTGGACAAAATGGATTCCTTTAGCTGAATTTTAGTATAACACAAACTTTCATTCTGGACTCAAGGTAACCCCTTTCCAGGCTCTCTATGGTTACCCACCCCCACTATACAGCTTAAAACCCTACTTGGACACAGATAATGTGGATGTACAAGCCAGCATGAATCAGAGGCAGTATGCAAATGAAATGATGAAAGAAAATTTGTTATAGGCACAACAACGCATGAAATCATATGCTGAAAGCAACAAAAAAGAAAGATCTTTTGAAGTGGGTGATTTGGTTTTTCTCAAGTTACAACCATTCAGACAGAATTCAGTGGTGGTGAGGAAAAATCTCAAATTATCATCAAGGTATTATGGTTCCTATGCTGTGATTGAAAAGATAGAACAAGTAGCCTATATGCTGAAATTACCTGAAGGCTCCAAAATTCATCCGGTGTTCCATGTTTCCTTGCTTAAGGGGAGGGTACGGCAGGGTACTCCGATAAGCGGCAAACCTCCTGCAACAGACGCTGACGGCAATTTCAAAATTCAGCCTTTTGCAGCTCTCGCGCACCGTGAAGTCCTTCACCACGGTGAAGTGGTCCCGCAGGTGCTCATCAAATGGGACAAAATCGAACCTCCAGCCGCCACGTGGGAAGACCTCAGCTACCTTAGGCGCAAATTTCCTTCTTTTGATCCTCGAGGACAAGGATCTCAAGATTCGGGGGTATTGTTGTGGATCGATCTGAGAAATTGCAAGAAGAAAAAGAAGAAAGTTTGAAAGGGATCAAGACTAACCCTAAATTGGATAATGGCGGTCAAAATTAGAACAAAGGATTGAAGTCAAAGGGGACTAATCAGAAAACGGACACCAATGGCGTGAGGACGCGTGGCAGATGGAAAAGAATGGAAGCTGATGCACAGCTGGACGGAATGGGCAGTAGAAAACGCGTGCTGAACGATCGACGCCCGACCCCCGTGGTTCCACGACGCCGAGACGCACCCCTCGGCCAAATCACGACACTTCGTCGCTTCGCGTTTCCAACCGAAGGAGTTGATTGATCAATCGTATCTTGTTGTTGGTCGAATTAAACGACACGTGTGGATACGCACGTGCTCGTTGATAAATTTTTATCAAAATTAGGTCAAAACCACCCCCACGTGACTAAGATGATAGGATTTGTCTCATTTTTACATTTTTTTTCTATATTTTTCAATTTTTTTTAATTTTTAAAAAAACTGAAAATTTCGAGGGAATGGATTTCTCTCGGTTTCAAGCCAAGGGATTCACCATTCCGTCGGTTTGAAACCGATGGAAATCAATTCCCTTCTTAATTTTTCAGTTTTTTTAAAAAATTAAAAAAAAGTAGAAAACGCGTAGTTATCGATTGACTCCCGACCTCCGTGGTTCCGGCACGCCGAGACGCACCCCTCCCCGCCCCGTTCATAAATTCTTGGGGTTTTTTTTCTATTTTTTTACTAATTTTTCTATTTTTTCGAGTTTTTTTTCCATTTTTCATTTAAAATCATAATAAAATAGAAACGCGAAGTTATCGATTAACGCCCGACCCTCGTGGTTCCACGACTCCGAGACGCACCCTTCCCCGCTCCGTTCGTAAATTCTTGGGTTTTGTTTCTATTTTTTACTAATTGTACTAATTTTTTAAGTTTTCTTTTTCAATTTTTACTTAAAATCGAAAAAAAATAGAAAACGCGTGCTAAACGATCGACGCCCGACCCCCATGGTTCCACGATGCCGAGACGCACCCCTCGCCCCCTCGGCCAAATCACGATGCTTCGTCGCTTCGCGTTTCCAACCTGAAGGAGTTGATCGATCAATCGTATCTTGTTGTTGGTCAAATTACACGACACGTGTGGATACGCACGTGCTCGTTGATATTTTACGATCAAAATTCCGTCAAAACCACCCCACGTGTCTAAGATGATAGGATTTGTCTCATTTTTACGTTTTTTCTTTTTTTTTTATATTTTATTATTTTTTAAAAAAACTTAAAAAACCGAGGGAAATCCATTCCCTCGGAATTTTCAGTTTTTTAAAAAATTTAAAAAATAGAAAACGTGCAGTTATTGATCGACGGCCGACCCCCGTGGTTCCGGGGACGCCGAGACGCACCCCTCCCTGCCCAGTTCATAAAGTCTTGGATTTTTTTTTCTATTTTTAACTAATTTTCTAATTTTTAGAGTTTTTTTTTTCATTTTTCATTTAAAATCGTAATAAAATAGAAAACGCATAGTTATCGATCGACGCCTGACCCTCGTGGTTCCACGACACCGAGACATGCCCTTTCCCACCCCGTTCGTAAAAATCTTGGGGTTTTTTTTTCTATTTTTTACTAATTTTTCTAGTTTTTTTAGTTTTTTTTTTCAATTTTTTACTTAATATCGAAAAAAAATAGAAAACACCGTCTAAACGATCGACGCCTAACCCCCATGGTTCCACGACGCTGAGACGCACCCCTAGCCCCCTCAGCCAAATCACGACGCTTTGTCGCTTCGCGTTTCCAACCAAAGGAGTTGATCGATCGATTGTATCTTGTTGTTGGTCGAATAACACGACACGTGTGGATACGCATGTGTTCGTTGATATTTTTCGATCGAAATTGGGTCAAAACCACCCCCACGTGCCTAGGATGATAGGATTTGTCTCATTTATACATTTTTTTTTCAATTTTTTTTATTTTTTTAAAAAAACTTAAAAAATAGAGGGAATTGTTTTCCCTCGGTTTCAAACCGAGGGAAATGTGAATCCCTCGGTTTGAAACCAAGGAAAATCCATTCCCTCAAAATTTTTGGTTTTAAAAAAATAAATAAAAATAGAAAACGCGTAGTAAATGATCGACGGCCGACCCCCGTGGATCCGGGACAACGAGACGCACCCCTCTCTGTCCCATTCGTAAATTCTTAGGTTTTTTTTTTCGATTTTTTCAAGTTTTTCTCCATTTTTCATTTAAAGTCATAAAAAAATAGAAAACGCGTAGTTATCGATCGACGCCCGACCCTCGTGGTTCCACGACGCCGAGACGCACCCTTCCCCGCCCCATTCGTAAATTCTTGAGTTTTATTTCTATTTTTTACTAATTGTTCAAATTTTTTTAGTTTTTTTTTTCAATTTTTTACTTAAAATCGAAAAAAAAATAGAAAACGCATGCTAAACTATCGACGCCCGACCCCCGTAGTTCCATGACTCCGATAAGCGTGTAAATTCTTGGGTTTTATTATTTTAAAAAATAATAATAATAAAATTCCGAGGGAAATTTTCTCCCCTCGGTTTTTTCGAGGGTTATTTTTCCTCGGAAATAATTTCCCTTAAAACCCTTTGGTATTACCTTCGGTAATTATGGCGGAAAATATTGGCGGCGTATTTTCGAGGGGAAAACCGAGGGAAAATATTCCCTTTGAAAAAACCGAGGGATATTGAAGTCCCTCGGTTGTTCCCCTCAGTTTTTCCCTCGGAAAACTGCTGTTTTTTTATTGTGTTATAGGGAGCGGATATACGCATCTCAATTTTTTATAAGTTCACCAAAATTAAAAAAACCAACAAAAATGTCAAAATCACCCCCAAATACTAAACACTCCAAATACATTATCTTCTCCAACCCTTCACCACCACTCTAACTCTGTCGTTAGCGCCGCACATCACACTGTGCCATTGAACCACTGCCGAACAAGAAGAAGAATAAACGGTGATGGGTGGTGAAAGGTAAGTGACAGATAGGGGTGTTCGTATATGGTTTATCAAATAAAATTCATGTGTTCGAACTTTTTGATCGAATGATACAAAGTTGTTCAAGACAAATTCCGAACAACCCTTTTTAAGGCTAAAAGAGGCGTTCAGATCAATTTCTCTTATATGTATTTTGTGTTATGATGAATTTTTAGAACATGTATTTTGTGTTCGAATATATTTTTAGAACATGTATTTTGTGTTAGAAAAACTGGTTCGAACAATTTTTCCTTCAAGGTGTTTTTTTTCCTCTTTCTTTCTTCAATGGCACGGCGGCCATGGCGGCGGCGACAATGTATTTCTGTGTGGGTGTTTTATTTATGTTTTTCAATAGATGGGTGATGGGCCGCTACTTGAGTGGTGGTGGAGAGTTAAAGGAGATGTATTTGGGGGTGTAGGGTTTGAGGGTAATATTGACATTTTTGTGATAACATTTGTAGTGGTGTGAACTAATAAATAAACGAGGTGCGTATATCCACGCCCTTTGTTTTAAATTTGATTATGTTCACCAATAACTGTGACTTGAGTATTTTAAATTATTATATTATATTAATAAATCAATAATATTACACTTATCTCGAATGAATTTATAACAACCATCTTAATTCGCTCCATACATCGCAAGGGTTAAGCCCTAGTATGTTACGGCTGCTTTATTTATCACCAGGTAGAGATGGTATCTCAATTCCCACATATATATATAGATTGATTCTCATAAAATCATACCCTATATATACACACACGAATTAATCAAACCCTAATATTATTATGTAACTACTAATTACTTAATATCCCTATCCTTGAAAACCACATTTTCCTCAAGGTGGAGAATAAAAAACTTGATTAAATAAAAACAAAAGTTACTAAAGAAATAAACAAAGTCCACAACAATGAAGAGCCCAAACGCCATAGGAAAATAATTTCAGTAGCCCAAAGAAACCTCATTCCTTGCGAAAGATACACACGGTAGACACTTTTATTTTATTTTTATTTTTGCTCAGTTCTCACTCACCGCAAGATGCTCTCTCACTCTGCCTCTAGAGTCTCCCCCTTTGCCACAGCGCCGTCATCCGCCCTTCACAGTCACCACGCTTTCAGGTATATTTCTCTTATTCTCTCTGTAACTTTGTCTTTCTTCTCAAATTTTCTTTCTCATATTTAGGGCATATTGTTTTGGTCGGATTTTTTGATGAAATTCGAGCCTTCAATCTATCGCGGTGTTTATGTTAAGGGTAACACAAATAATATAAAACCAAAAAATAGCAAAAGAGCAGCAATCAGGTAACAGAAAACGAGTAGGAAAAATTTCTTAACTTTTATTCCAAAAATCGGATCGGATCGGCCTTGGCCGGACCCTTTTACAAGTGCTTGATATCAAATTACAAGCTTTCTCTCTCTAAAACTCTCTATGTTTCTCTCTCTAAAAAATGGGATCCTTCTCTATCTTGGAGAGGCTATTTATAGTTTTCCATTGAAACCCTAATTGGACACTTGTCGCTTTCCTATTGGTTCTCCAAATCTTCTGCTCACGTGTATGCTGCTTCAATGCCGATCTCAGATATTATCTGCCGACTTAATACCGACCTCTGATATTTTCCGCCGACTTAATGCCGACCTCAGATATTTTATTCTTCGGACGGATCCGGAGACGTCAGCCTAATACTTCAGCTCGGCATTTTAAGACCGACAACCGACCAGAAGAGAACTGATCATGCCGCGCATGCGTCTGAGGAGCTCATCCTACTCGGCGCCTTCTATTCAACATCGGAGCCCGTCGTTGGCCGGTGGGGCCCGGCTGACCGTGCTGGTCTGCTCGGCAGGGACCTGCTCGGTGGCGGTCGACAGGGCCTGGCCGACCGCGCCGGTGTGCTCGGCAATATTCTGCTTGGTGGCCCTGCTCGGCACTCTGTTCGGCGTCGGCCAACCGTGTTGGTTTACTCGGTAGGTCTCGGCAGACCGCGCGCCACTACCGGTAGCATGGCGGGGGAGCTCGCCAGCTCTTGGCAGGTCGCCCACCAGCACTCGGCAGCTCGGCGGGGGCGCTCGGCAGGTCTCGACATTCCTGCTTGGTGGGGCTACGAGCGTGACTCGACAGCCGCGGCCGGAATCTCCCGGAAGTTCGGCGGATCCATCTCGGCCGAGCTGCTCCCTTGGGTTACTTTGAGCGGTCCGGCTCGACTCCTATTTGAGACACTTGGGACAATATCGACCACCAACAAGCCCCTGAGCGTGAAGTTGGCTATGCATAGGCGAGTTTGGGCTCATCTCATTCTGATCGTCCGAGAGAGCCGAGCCGACCTGGGCGCGATGTGTTTTGTCCTATCGGCCTCGTTATGCGGGAAGTTTGACCGTCACGCTTTCCAAGATGGAAGCTTTTACAGCCCCTCGGAATATTTTTCTATTAGTAATCATGCATTTATATTTGTATCACACCCATATTAAAATATTTGTTAAAATATAATGTACCAATTTGGAATCTAATCAGAAAGTATATCTTAGTGGGTGCATATATATATGAAAATGATTACGGTGTCGTGAAAGCACCATAGTCCCCCTACATTTATATTCATTCATTTACAAATAGTTGTAATCAACTTTTAATTCAATGGTTGTGATTAAATGAAGAATGGTGCCCTCACAGTACCGTAGAAGTTCCCTATATGTATACACATACAGAAGAAGATTGGTCATTAGAAATGCATTTAGAGTTTCATTAATTATTATTTTATTTTTTTTGCAAAGTAGTGTGTTGTTTGCATGTAATTGTTGTATTTTTCTCATTTTTTTATTAGAATTTTATATTGGTTTTAGTAGATTTAATCATTGTTTAATTAGGTTTTTCGTTTGTGTTTCTTGTTTTTGTTGTTTTTCGTGTTTCTAGTTGATTTTATATTTAATTGGTATGAATGGTTTTAATTAATTGGAGGTTTGGTGTAATTCTTGGGTATTGATATTTAAAATCTTTGTTTAATAGGTGGATTAAAGGAGTTGAATTCAAGCTAAGGCATGGAGGCCAAAATCCCATCCTAGTCTTGCCTAATCGCATGCCTAAATAGGTGTAGAGATGCTCCAAATGGGCAAACTTTCTGGAATGGTAGCCTAGCCTCGCCTAGGCTAGCCCATTCCCGCGCGTAGTAGCCCTGGTAGGTTGGCAGCACCCGCTTTCGCTTATTTCGACGCCTATTCCCGCGCCTAGTAGCCAGGACGCAGCCCAGCCTCGCGCCTACCTCAGCGTCTAGGCCGACGCCACCCCAGCTCCTAGGCCAGCGCCATTCCTCTCGCCTATGACAGCGCCTAGCTCCACGCCTAGCAGCCCAGGCCAGCGCCTATTTCCACGCCTAGCAGCCCATTCCAGCGCCTACGCCCTCGCCCATTCCAGCGCCTAGGTCCGCACCCGTCACCGCCCAAGACCGAGCCGCACCGAGCCACTTTGAGCCATCCTGGTCAACACGGGTCAAAATTAGGTCAAACTCGGGAATTTCAAGCCTTTTAGGCTAATTTGGCCAATTTTAACCCAATTAAACCTATTATAAATAGAACCTCACTCTCATTTTTGTAAAGAGAACTCCCCTCCCAAACCTAACTGGGGTTTGGGATCAACATTACTCTCAAGCTATTGGATAATTCTCTCTTTCTTAGGTTTTAGATTTAATTTCAAGCTTTGATTTAATTTCCTTTTATAGATTAGATTTAATTTCAAGTACCTCCTTAGGTTTGTAAGCCTAAGAAGAATCCAAATACTCATTTGGATTGTTACTTTTGATGAAATTACATTTAAACTTTGTTTCATTTCTTAATCCAAGTAATTTTTCTTTCAATTTCATGTTTTGTGCTTTAATTCCATGCTTTGTTCTTCATATCCATGCTTGTTCTTCATTTTATGCTTTTTGTCTTAGCACCTTGAATTCATGTTAGATCTTAAGAATTGGATATGAAATCTAGATGAGTGACACATCTAGATCATAGATCGGGTCTTGGATCGTCTTGACACTAGTGCAAAAAAATCGATTTGAGGCGCTGTATAAGTGGAGGTTCATAGAGGAACGGTTGCAAAAGGTTCAAAGGTGGCGGTTATTATCCAAGAACTGCCACTTATGAAAATAAAAAAATTAAAATTTTCATCCGGGTGGCGGTTATTGAATACCAACCGCCACCAATAATACTATAAGAGGCGGTTGCATTAAGAAACGGCCTTGAATTTGTAGGTGACGGTGATGGAAGCGTGAGAGGAAATGAAGGCCTTGGAATGAAAAGAGACAGAAATATGTGAGCCCGTCATTTCTATTGAGAACCACTGCCAAAACCCGCCAATATTATTGGCAGCGCTTATCCAAACAAGCGCTGCCCGATTTTTTTTTTTTTTTTTTTGTTGT
>BMAC01000057.1:1423632-1493052 GCA_014905375.1 Phtheirospermum japonicum | reverse complement strand
TTTAATTAATAATTGTTTATCTCTTGATCTAATAAATTATGTCTTGTTTCACATTTTGTAGGACTCATTGGCAATTGATGGTTCTTTGCCCCAAGTACAATTATGTGSCCTGGTTTTGCTGTTTTCAAAGAAAACCCAAAAAAAATATTTCCTCTAAGATTGAGACGTATGTTTTCTTTAGAATTTTCTTTTCATTACTTTTATTTGTCATCTACTTGATGCTTTTCTAATTTATTTTGATATAGAGCATTCAATGCATACCAATTAATGAAAGGGACACACTCATGACAATTCAAGAAGCTTGAGTGGGTTTATCCAAAGGTAATTTATGTTGATGTATAGCAAACTTTAAGATTCGACAAAATGTTTGAAATACAGCCGAAAGCGTTTCAAATTATGTTTATTTATATGTTGAATATTAATTGATTTATTTATTTATTTCTAGTGTTGCAAACAAGGTGAGGTTGATGAATGCGGGCTCTTTGTTATGCGACATATGCTTGAGATCATCAAACTAGATATTGTTGACACATTCGAAAAGGTAATTTTAATAAATCAAAATTATTATCATTTTTGTGTAGAAGTCAAATCGTATCCCGGTCAATTTACATTAATTCAAAACTTTTCAATTGATATCTTGTGATGAGTTGTGCGTATTGCGTGAGTTGTACGTATTTCCTTAATTGTGTGTATTGCGTGTAGGTATTCAATATGGAGGGACCTTATTCGGATGATGACATTGACGTAGTTCGTAGACTTTGGGCCGAGTGTTTTCTAGAGGTCATTACTTGAGGGTGCAACTGCATTTTATTTTGGTTTGAAGAACAAATATCTTTGATGAAACCTTTTTTGGTATGTGAATTGTAGTGATTGTTGTTTTGAACACTTGATGAAGAATATTGTGGTTTTTTTTTTGTTGTTTTGGGGTGCTTTGAATGGATTGATGAATATTGTAGTTGGTGTTTTCGGGTGCTTTGAATGGAGTGATGAATATTGTAGTTGGTGTTTTGGGGTGCTTTTAATGGATTGATGAATATTGTAGTATATTTTCAATTGAGATTTGGTGTTTTTAATATTGTTTAAATAATTTTTTACATTTGGTAAAAACAGGGAGAACTTTCTAGTATTCTGGTTGATTATAAAAAACCATTCCAGATCTGTTTTTAAAAAACTGTTCTGGAATGTTCCACTTTTCAGAACGGTATTTTAAAAAACCATTCTGGAATGTCCCACTTTTCACAACGGTAATTGAAAAAATCGTTCTGGAATGTTCCACTTTCCAGAACGGTATTTTCAATTACCGTTCTGGAATGTACCACTTTCCAGAACGATATTTTCAATTACCATTCTGAAAAGTGGTACATTCCAGAATGGTAATTGAAAAAACCGTTCTGGAATGTTCCACTTTCCAGAACAGTTTTTTAAAAAACCGATCTGGAATGCACCACTTTTCAGAACGGTAATTGAAAATACCGTTCTTGAAAGTGGGACTTTTCAAAACGGCAATTGAAAAAAACCGTTCTGGAAAGTGGAACATTCCAAAACGTTTTCAATTACCGTTCTGAAAAGTGGGACATTCCAGAACGGTTGTTTAAAATACCATTCTGGAATGTTCCACTTTTCAAAACGGTAATAGAAAAAACCGATCTCGAAAATAGATGATCAATATAGGATGGTACCATTATAGAACAGAAAAAATATTTTCTAGAACACCTTTTTTTTACCCTTCTAGAAAGTCTGCCAATCCAGAAGGGTAAAAAAAACTGTTCTAGAAAGTACAGACTTTCTAAAACTATGTCACTATAGAACGCACAGAATACCCTTCTGGATAAGCAGAATTACCCTTCTGGATATGCAGTTTCTGCAATAGTGTTGGTTTTTCCTCAATCTCAGGTACAATATACGTAATCCCCTTTTCTCTTCTTCTTTTACTTCTCCAACATTTGCTTAAAATTGACTGAAATTATATCAATAATGGAAGAAAGGGTATCAGGGGCCGAAGCCAAAAAAGGAATGGGTATCGGATTGGGTGTCCAAAAACGACGACGTTGTGCGGAGCCTGCCGATATGCATCGGCGTCTTATCTCTATTGGTCGTGCTCTTCAACTGAATAGTTTTAGGCATTCCTCCTGTTGCTGACACCATCAGGTAATATATTTTTTTTTAGATACTGAATAAATTTCCCTTCTTCAGAGTAATCAGAGTAGAATACTTGAGGAAAATTTTGTATAAAAGTTCTTATATTTTAATATCAAATTTTATTGTTAATCCTTGAATGTTATTATATACAACTGAATTATGGACATTTTACTGTATCTGGCAGTTCACAATCTTGAGCAGATCTATTGACCCATGGTTTGGCTTTTATTTAAATTGCCTCCTTTTATTGCCTAATAATACTTACTAGCTGCAAATATGAAATTACAAACTATCAGATTAAATGTACGACAAACGTCATATGGTATTTTTTTTGGTTCCTGTCATTTGGTCGTGGGTTGAGTTTGAATGTGATCATTGGAATATACGGTTAAGTGTGGCTGCCAATCGAACTCCACCCTGAGCCACCTTTGATATATGCACTAATGGGGAGTTCAAGAGAGATTGCTATTGGTCCCGTGGATGTGGTCTCATTGCTACTATCTGCTATGGTTTCCAAACTCATTGACCCTTTTGTTGACCCAACCGCATATCGGAGAATTATTTTTACTGTAACCTTCTTGGCCGGTACCTTCCAGGCGCTATTTGGATTATTCAGGTCAATTATATATATTATTTCATTTTTCAATTTGGTGTATAAATTATTTTTTCATTTTAATTATAATTTGTTGAATTAATAATGTGTATATGCACGTGCAGGTTGGGATTTCTTATTGACATCATGTCACATGCTGCGATAGTCGGGTTCATGGGAGGTGCAACTATTGTCATTGGGCTCTAACAGTTGAAGGGCTTACTTGGAATCACTCATTTCCCCGCCATAACTGACGTGGTCTCTGTGCTTGGGGCTGTTGGTAAAGCACTTCATCAATAAGTGAGCTTTTCATTCTTTTATTCTATATATTTAAGTATTTTTTCGATTTTTCATATATATGATGTTTAATTTACAGTGGTATCCATTGAATTTTGTTCTCGGATGTTCATTCCTGATCTTCATTCTAGTTACCCGATTCATTGTAAGTGCCACCCTCTTAAATTTACTGTTTTACTTTAACAACACTAGTAATTATGAGTATTAATTACCATGTGAATAAATTAATACAATAAAATTGAAGGGCAGAAGAAACAAGAAGCTATTCTGGTTACCGGCCATGGCGCCTCTGTTCTCCGTCATAATGTCCATGTTAATCGTGTACTTGACAAAGGCCGACAAACACGGCGTCAAAATTGTGAAACACTTCAAAGGGGGACTCAATCCGATCTCAGCCGGTCAGTTAAATTTCGGAGGTCCGCATGTTGGAGAGGCTGCCAAAATTGGACTCATATGTGCCCTTATAACTCTCACCGTTAGTTTTTTCACATTTTCTTTTTTTTAGTTTTTATTTATTCCCCTTACAAATTCTACACAAACAATAATATATTCATCATATAATAATACAAATAGAGTTTCCCATATCAATTTCAGTAGTATAAAAATCTTACCAAAATTAGACCCCTTAATTAAGTTATATCATGACAAATATAATTGTAATTAAAATATTGGGCAAATTATTAAGAAGTTAATTAATTTCCAACTCCTCAAAATTCCTATTGCAAATGCACACTTAAGCTTCTATAAACGAAAACAATGATGAATATATGTGTCACCTGTATAATCTGCAAGAAGCGATTGCAGTTGGCAGATCATTTGCTTCCATCAAAGGGCAATGGTTTATTTATACTAGTAGAAGTTTGAAATAGTTTGAATGATTATGGATAGTGCTTTTTAAATTTCAAGAAAACATTATTTGGTAAACTAGAAAGGTGTTATGAGGTAATAGCCGCAAATTACTTGGCCAAAATGTTGTAACGTTTCATGTTAGGACAAGGAGAAAGATGTAGATTGATCTATGTAACTTAGCAGGTGCTAGCATAAATAAGATAAAATTTTGGGATAATTACATAAACCACCACCGGAGTTTAGCCTAATTATGAAATCCCCCAATTATATCTTAAAATTACAAATAGCTTCAAATTTGTTTTTAGCTTACAATTTTACAAAGTTCATGAGCTACTCGTTAGAGGGGATATTTGCAATTCGAAAGATAATTGGAGTATTTTGTAATTATGTCAAACTCATGGGTGGTTTTTGTAATTATTCATCATCTTTTAGAGATGTGTTTGGCCTAGTGAGCTGCCAAGTGTCCTCGGCAGTGGAATCAAATGGCTGATCACCTAACACTAGTCACAGACGTTTGACTTTCATAACATATAGCATTTTTTATGTTGTGTTTTTGTATGCAAACAACATGTTTAGGAACTCTTATTTTGTTCTTCTTATATCAAATATCACACTCATATGGACGTAATTTAAAATGAATATCATCGGACTGGTTGAAAGTTGAAACCATAAACTTCATAATATCTGTAAAATGAAATTTGTTGATTTTTTTTATTTTTGAAATATCTTATAGAGTTTTCTTATGTCTCAAATTCTTCTCTTATTTTGTTAGTGGAACCAAGAAGGCATCACATGGGTTGAAAATTCTATTTGGGTTAGCTGGTTTTAAAGCAGCCGAGCTTCATGGAGACCTAACCCAGGCCCAGCCTCTCGATGTAAGCTTCCCCCAGAAAATCATTATTTTTTGCCATCTCATTGTTGTATTTTTCGATATCAGGGTCTTGATATTATAGRGGTTCAGACAGTTATCAACTTTGCATGTYCTCGRGATCTTACCAGGTAAATCTAGGTTTCTCTAAATWAAATATAATCTTTTTTAACTYTCCTAATTTCTCTTCAATTCAAACTTCATATTCCTGATAATGTACAAATGAAAAAAGAAAGTAAATATTGATGCAGTTATGTTCATCGACTGGGTCGAACTGCCAGAGCCGGCATAGAAGGTCGTTACCTTTGTTATTGATGATGACCGGTCTCTACTAAAAGCTATTGTAAGATCTAATCTCTCCCATTCATCTTGTATATTTTTCTAGTTTTACATGCTTTAGGAGGTTCAGTTGCTCTTGAGAACCTCAGTAGATAAAATCATCAGATTTACGCGACTTTTACAGAGTACATTTAACTATCTAATGCCTCATCACCTATAAGTTTCCATTAATATATCCATTTAGGTTCTTACTGGATGATCTTGTTGAGGAAAATAAATATTTGGACCTCTATCTTGATAATAGAAAAAGGGAACTGGGATAATGAAGCTTTTTGCACAAGTATAATCTTAATGCCCAAACCTATTGAACCGTAATGATAGGTTAAAAGAGCTGGTGCAATGCTTAGGAGCCGGATTGTAGCTGAGCAATCAATAAGGAAATGGTCTCAAATGATTGAGCAAATGGAAGATGAAGTGACCTCGATTCTTCAAAAAGAATGGTAAATGATTCATTTTCTCATCTGATTCCTTATGAAGTATATGATTTATCGCCTTTATTGTTGTAGGGAAGAAATGGCGCTAAGAATAGCTAAAATGGAGGCCACAAAGGTTTATAGTTTTCAAGTGTTAGTAGATTATTATAAGTATAAAAAGATGTTGTGTTTATTAGAAGTATAAAAAGATATTGTAGAACATCAATGTTAATTAGTTCGCTATTGTGTTTTTTTATGTTTTTATTGTAAAATTGTAATGTAAAATATTTTTTTAAGTATATTGGATGTTTTTGTTAGTATTTGATGTTGATTAATCATAATTTTCATGAAATATGAATTAAATTGCAATTGTTTAGTATTTATAGGTTGGGATGAGAATAGGTAAAATAGAATGGACAATTAATTCTTTTTATTATTATTATTTGGAATTCAGATGGGTTATATTCAAACCGATGTTAATGTTCTCTGTATCAACAACATCGGTTCCTTAAGAAACCGATGTCATTTATCAGCATTATTGGCAGCGCTTCTTAGCTAAGAAGCGCTGCCCGGTTTCTGTTTTTGGCAGCGGTTCCTAGCTAAGAATCGATGTCAATAATAGTTTTGGCTGCACTTCTTAGCTAAGAACCGCTGCCCGGTTTTTGTTTTTGGCAGCGGTGCTTAGCTAAGAACCGATGCCAAAACTATTATTGGCAGCGATTTTTAGAACCGCTGCCCATTTTTTTTACTTTAAGCGTCGCTACTATAAGAGGCGGTTCATAACAGCCTCCAAAGGCTGTTTTGAACCGCCTCTAATCGCCTTTTTTGCACTAGTGTGATTTTGAGTTTTTCATATGCTTTATTTTGATTTTTATTTTCATGCATAGATTTAGGTTGAATCTTAGATCTACTCTTCGTCTCTTGTTATTTCTAGTAAAGTTATGTCAACTTTTATTGCTCTTTACATTGATGCTTTCGATTTTTTGCCAATTTGCATTATTTAGGATTTTATGCATAGTTGTACCTTGTGCTTGCATGCTTGTACTTTGTGAAACATTGCATTTTCTTGCTTATTTTCATTATCGCTTTGCATTTCCATATTGAGGCATACGACGAGGCATCCGACCAACATGCTATTTCAATTCCTAGTTTAGTTTAGTTATTTTATTTACTTTATTTTCATTTTCCTTTTATTTTCAAAGCTACAAACACATAGATTTCTCAACTGAATCGAACTCCGATAATACCAAGGCAAGAACCCGTTGATATATTTCAAGACCACTAAAATTCTTCTAACAAAATGGCGTCGTTGCGACTCGGCTTGGTTAAGGCTTTCGATTTGATTGTCATTTCATTTTGTTTCTAGCTTGCTTTGTTATTTGACTTTTTTTTAATTTAGTATGCAAGGTGCTTTTAACTATGGTGGATACATTCCCGGCATGGGAGAGCATGGTGCAAACCATGTCGGGAATGAGATGATGTATAATGGCCTTGGCAACGTGGGAGGGCATGGTGAAAACCACGTTGCCAATGGTGGATTTGGTTATGGGCAACCCGACATGGGAGGGAATGGTTGGGTTTGATAGTTTCTCGGGCATAAATGGTTCCTTGGGTGGTTATGGAGCTCAAAATTCCTATCCGAAAGTGCATGCTCCATATTCCTATCCGAACATGAAAGCCCCGACTTTCGGCTCGTATGGCTATGGTGCTCTACAAAATTATCCGAATATGTCGAGACCGAATCCCAGCTCATATGGAGCCCCACCCATTTACAATTTCACTCCTATGCCGAATGTGACTCCGAGTAGATATGTGGGTGGTGGAAATCTGAATCCCAGCTCGTATGGCGATTCTCGTACTTCCAAATTCAATCAAGCCCCGATTGTTGCCACTACTAATGCCCAAGTTCTCGATGCTTATGATCACTTTGGAGGTTTTATCTCTGATGCACCCCCCATCCGCACTATGGGAGACTTTAGTCGACCCTTTGTGGGGGGGTTTCCTCTTGACGAGCCAAAGTCTCCTCCACCAACACATGCTCATGAGGTGTTTCCACCCTTATCATCCAAGGAGTTTGAGTTGGTTATAAAAATATCGGCATTGAAGGCTCAAATCGCTCAAATGTCTAGCCCGGGACCGACTCCTCCTTTTGCGGGACCCGGTTATCCTACTCCACCGCTGCCTCACGATCCTCTTGTTACTTATCATGTGAACCCACTACCTTCGCTTACTCTTCCGGTCACGTTCCTTGAAAAGTGTGGGGTAGTTGATTTGGTTGTCTCACCGACGGAGGAGGCCGTGGTTTTGATTCTGGGTATTTTTACCCCTCTTGACCCCTTACCTTTTACTTCAAAACAATCTTGCAAAGAGTGGGTGTATATGGACTTCATAAAGGCCACGGTCGAACGAGTTTGTTTGGAAGAGAGGAGCAATGAGGAGGAGGTTGGACCGGATATCGATATTGAGGGATGTTGTGAGGATGAGCCCCTTGTTATTCTTGATGAGCCCGTTGTGCCTCTATGTGGCCCCGATTTGTGTGAGGATGATTCTCCATGTGTCGTTGAGGGTAACGATGACTGTTTAGAGGGGGAGGTAGAGGTTAGTGATTCTAAGATTGAAGAGTACCTTTAGGGGATCGATGATTTGTTCGAGATAACGCATACTTATTTGGAGGAAGAAGAGAGAGAACCGATTACCATCTTGGGAAATTCAAACCGAGGTGAAGAGGAGAGGATGGTTAAAGGGCTTGACGTTCTTAAGAGTGCGATTGGGTGGAGACCCGGAGTGGTTGAGGGAGTTAGCCCTTTGAACTCGATTCTTGATGAAATGGTGAGAGCCGGGATTTGGAGGTTGTTATTGGAGGGATTGATGTTTGTTATTTCTAAAAACGAGTGGGTGAAGCCCATTGACTTGGTGCCCAAGACGAGCGGCTTGTTAGTTCTTGAGGATGAAGAAGGAAAGTTATTGGCCACGAGGGCTACGACGAGATGGAGGATGTTGATCGATTCTAAGAGGTTGAATGCGGATATCAAAAGCGATAGTTCCCCTTCCCCTTTCCTCGACCTCGTGTTGGAAAAGATAGTCGGACATTACTCCTTTTGTTTTTGGGATGAGTCGTCGGGCCACTTCAAAACCACCATCCCACCCGAGGGCCTAGCCGAGACGAGTGTCGATTGCCCGCTTGGAAAGTTTGCTATTTGGAGGATCTTATATGAGCTATTCAATGCTCCAAGGACATTCCAAAGAGTAAACCCTCCCGACAAGGAGGAGATTGTTTTGGTGGACCCTCCCATTATCTTTCCACCTTGATCAAAAAGGGAGTACGTCGAGCTAATGACGTAAAACAAGCACTTCTTGGGAGGCAACCCAAGTTCTTCTCGTTTATTTCTTTTATTTTCTTCTTAAAATGAAAATCCAAAAAAACATTTAAAAAATTTAAAAATAAGAAAAAATATTTTGTTGAGCTTCGTGTATATTTTTCTTGAGTTTTTAGTTTCGTGTGACTTTCTTGTATAGTGTGTTGATTTCCGACTTCAACCTTGGGCGATTGGATAAGTGAGTAGCGTTCATGAAGTCGGGAGATACTATCCATGCTCGATTTTTGCTTAGATTGCTTAGATGCCTAGGTGGACCCTACCGTGCTCGACTCAAACTCGCTCCGTTAAGGAAGTTTCTATTCCCCCTCCTTTTACTTAGTTTTCATTAAAATGCGGATATTGCATGGTTTAAGTGTGGGGTGGGTAGGTGGTTAGGGTCTGGGTTTTTATCAAACATGTTTTGTTGTTCCTAACCGAGCCTTGGAGAAGTGATGAATTCTTGGTGAAGTGACGCTTACTTTTTGCGCATTTATACGGTTGAGTCGATTTTTGTGTCGTTCATGTCTTTATTACATTGTTGAACAACTCCACGTACTTGGAAGTTTGAATAGTTTATTTGTCGGGTTTTTGCATGTTTATGGCCTCTTGTGCGAGGGGTTGAATTTTTGTACTTCGTCCAAAACCCATATATATATGTGAGGTGGGAGAGTTTATTGTTAGTTGACGAGAGATGTGTGGGAAACAAATTGTGGGATTCGGGCTTTGAGTTGCTTATACAAAAGAAAAGGAAGAAGAAAAAAAAAAAAGAAAAGAAAAAAAAGAGAAGAATAATAACACTCCAACACAAATCACGAAAAGTGATAAAGCGTGCATTCAAGCGAAAAGCCTAATTCAAAAAGGGCTAAATTTAGCAAGAAGAAGCGAATTCAAAAAGCTTCTTCAAAAAACTTCTAAGTGTTGTGAAATAAAGTCGGGAAAGTAAGTGAAAGAAAGGGTTTCGAATGAAAGTTTGGAAAATTGTTTTGCATGTAACTGTTGTATTTTTCTTTGTGATTCTAGATACATTTTTATATTGATTTTAGTAGTTTTGAGTCATTTTTCGTTAGGTTTTTAGGTCGTTTTTCTTGTTTTATTGTTTTTTGTGTTTCTTGTTAATTTTACGTTTAAATGGGTTAAATGGTTTCAATTAATTGGAGGTTTGGTGTAATTTTGGATTTTTATGTTTTAAAATTTCTATTTTTATAAGTAAAGGCATTGAAGTCTAAAAGTACTAGCCAAGGCAAGCCAAACTCCATGCCAAAAGAGGCTCAAAAATGCCCAAATATTCTGGAATACTAGCCAACCCATGCCACAACTCGCCAAAGTAAGCGCCAGACCTCGGCGTTTGCCAAGATTCTTGCCAAAATTCACGCCAAACTGCCCACACAAGGTGGCGCTGCCCACACTGGGTTACCCAGTGTCCGAGCAGCGCCTGGCAGGCCCACATCCTACGCGCAATGCGTGCAATGGCTGAGCAGCGCCCGTCCACACAGCGCCCGGCGCTTGCAACACTTCTCGCCCAGGCGCTCGCCAACCCACTCGCCAGGCGCTTGCCAGGACTTACGCCAGCGCTCGCCAGGCCACACCCACACCCAGCGCCCGCAAGCTGTCGACCACCTGTGCCCAGCAGTGCCCAGGCTCGGCCATGGTCGAGCCATCTCGAGCCATATCGAGCCAAAATGTGCCAAAAAGCTAGCCAAGGGTCTAGGAAGGTGCCTCCAGGTCAAACTTGGTCAAACCTGGGAATTTCAAGCCTTTTTGGCTAATTTGGCCCATTTAAACCCAATTAAAATTAGTATAAATAGACTACAACTCTCATTTTGTAAAACACCTCTCATTTTCTCCCAACCCAAGCATGGGTTTGGGGATTAAAAATCCTCTCTCTAGTTTTTAAGATCTAATTTCTCTCTCTTAGGTTTTAGATTCAATTTCAAGATTTGATGTAATTTCTTTTCTAGATTTAGATTTACTTTCATGCTTGGCCTTGGGTTTGTAAGCCTAAGAAGAATCCAAATACTCTTTTGGATTGTTACTTTTGATGCAATTACATTCAAGCTTTGTTTCATTTCCTAATTCAAGTAAGTTTCCTTTCAATTTCATGTTTTATGCTTTAATTCCATGCTTTATTCTTCATTTCCATGCTTGTTCTTCATGTTATGCTTTTAGCCTTAGCACCTTGAATTCATGATGAAACATATGAATTGGTTATGGAATCTAGATGAGTGACACATCTAGATCATAGATCGGCTATTGGATCGTCTTGATTTTGAGTTTTACACATGCTTTATTTTGAATTAAGTTTTGGTGCTTTGTTTCATGCTTAATCTTAGATCTAGTCTTCATTACTTGTTATTTTTCATAGGTTTTAAACTTTCCCGTCTATTTTCATTGCTTTATCCATTCATGCTTTCAATTTTAGTAAATTTGCATTATTTGAGTTTTTATGCATAGTTGTACCTTGTGCTTGCATGCTTGTACTTAGTGAAACAATGCTTATTTTTGCTTATTTCCTTTATTTGCTTGAATTTTCATATTAAGGCATCCGACGAGGCATTTTACCTACTTGCTATTTCAATTTCTAGTTTAGGTTAGATAGGTTAATTGCTTTAATTTCATTTTCCTTTTACTTTCCAAACTTGAAACACATTGTATCTTTCAATTGAATTGAATTCTGATAATACCAAGCCATGAGCCCATTGATTTATTTCAACACCACGAAAACACTACACTAACAAAATGGCGCCGTTGCGACTTGGCTTGGTTAAGGCTTTCGATTTAATTGTTGTTTCATTGTGTTTTTAGCTTTCTTTGTTATTTGACTTTTTTGTTAAGTATGATAGGTACTTGTAGCTATGGTGGATACATTCCCGGCATGGGAGGGCATGGTGTAAACCATGTCGGGAATGAGTTATCATAGAATGGCTTTGGAAACGTGGGAGAGCATGGTGCAAACCACGTTACCAATGGTGGATATGATTATGGGCAACCCTGCATGGGAGGGCATGGTGCAAACTATGTTGGGTTTGATAGTTTCTCGGGCGTGAATGGTTATGGAGCTCCAAATTCCTATCCGAACGTGAAAGCTCCATATTCCTATTCGAACGTGCAAGCCCCAACTTCCGGCTCGTATGGCTATGGTGCTCCACAAAATTATCCGAGTATGCCGAGCCTGAATCTCGACCTATATGATGGTTCTCTCACTTCCAATTTCGATTATGCCTCATTTGATGCCACCTCTGGCACTCACGATTCTGATCCATATGCGTACTTCGGAGGTTCGAGCTCCAATGACCAAAACGCCCCTCCCGCCTTTTATATTCCGGTGCATGCTCCTATTCCGCCCCCCGATCCGACTCTCTTGGCCACTTTGCAACAATTGAATTCATTGACCACTAAGTGTGGTGCTCTTATGTATACGTGTGGTTCTCTTAAGGCTAAGTGTGGTGCTCGTGATGCTAAGTGTGATGCTATTGATGCTACAATGGACCAATTCGCAAGCGATATTGATATGCTTAAACGTGCTCATGCGGATTCCTTACTCATGGACATGCTTCAAGAGTTAGTCGAAGAAGCGTATATGGAGGCCAAGACCAATGAGGAGGTGGTTAGCCCGAACGTCTATAGTGAAGGATGTAGTGAGGATGAGCCCCTTCTTCTTACCGATGAGTCTGTTGTGCCTCTATGTGCCCCCGGTTTATGTGTAGACGATTCTCATTGTGTCGTTGAGGGCAACGACGACTTTTTAGAGGGGGAGGTGGGGGTTATTGGTGATAGTATTGGAGAATTTGAAGATTCGCTTGGGGTGGAGATTGTTGATGATGGGATTGGAAAACTTGATGATTATCCTTAGGAGGAAGAGGTGAGCAAGCTAATTATCATCTTTGAACATTCGGATCGAGAGGAGGAAGAGAGGTCGGTTGACGTGCTTAAAATTCTTAAGGGGGATATTGGTTGGAGACCGGGAGTTAGCCCCTGTTTGGAGATAGTGAAAATCGGGAATTGGAGGTTTTTGTGGGAAGGATTGGTGTTTGTGATTGATAAGAGTGAATGGGTGAATCCCATTTACATTATTCCGAAGGAGGGGAAAGGAGGATTGTTGGCCACAAGGGCTTCAACGGGTTGGAGGATGTTGATCGAGTTTAAGAAGTTTCATGAATCCATAAAGAATGATCGTTTCCCTCCCCCGTTTGTCGATCAATGGATGAACAAGCTAGCCGGCCATTATTCCTATCTTTTCTTGGACAAGTTTTCAGGGCACTTCAAAACCACCATCCCACCCGAGGACCTAACCGAGATGAGCTTCATTTGCCCATTTAGAATGTTTGCTTTTTGGCGGATTTTATATGAGCTATGCAATGTTCCAAGGAGTGGATCCTCCCGACTAGGAGGAGACTGTATTGGTAGACCCTCCCATTATCTATCCACCTTGACCAAAAAGGGAGTTCGTTGAGCTAATGACGTAAAACAAGCGCTTCTTGGGAGGCAACCCAAGCTCTTTCCATTTATTTCTCTCTTTCTTTCTTATTAAAATCAAAAATCCAAAAAACATTTGAAAAAAAAATTAAAATTCTTTGTATTTTAGTTCCTTTGAACCATTGGATTCATTTTATTTACATATTCTCTTTTATCTTTGATTTTTGTGTGATTTTCTTTTCTAGGTTTTGTTTTCCGACGTCGACCATTGGATGATTGATAAAGTTGGTAATGTTCATGAAGCCGGGAGATACTAGCCATACTCGATTTTTGCTTGAATTGCTTAGATGCCTAGGTGGACCCCACCGAGCTCGACCAAAACTCGCTCGGTTAAGGAAGTTTCTATTCCCCCTCCTTTTACTTGGTTTTCATTAAAATGCTTGTAATGCATGGTTTAAGTGTGGGGTGGGTAGGTGGTTAGGGTCCCGGTTTTTGTCAAGCATGATTTGTTGTTCTTAACTCGAGCCTTGGCGAAGTGACGCATATTTGGCGAAGTGACGCTTACTATTTGCGCATTTATATGGTATAGTCGATTTTTGTGTCGTTTGTGTCTTTATTACGTTGTTGAACAACTCCACATACTTGGAAGTTTGAAAGTTTACTTGTCGGGTTTTTACATGTTTATGGCCTCTTGTGTGAGGGGTTGAATTTTTGTGCTTCGTCCAACCCGCCTATATATATATATATAATCAACATTTTCTCATGAAAAGATTACAACACTCTAAAAGTTCTTTGGATTTTGCTCCCAAATTCGGTGCAAACTAGTGAGTAGCCTTGTGTGATTTATCGGCTTGCTTGCATTTTTATGGAAATTACATTGAGGAGGTTTGATTTTGCTCATACATGATTGAATTTGAAAATGACCTCGAGGCACATATATCATCCTTGTTCCGGCCATATCCATAAATTTAAGCTACTTTAAAAATCCCAAACGAGCCCCCTTGAGCCTATGTCCCGTTTCTTGTTAGCCGAGCTCAATTCTAGCTCTTAAATCTTCATAAATTGTGAGGTAAGAGTGTATGATTAGTTTACATGAAATGTGAGGAAAATCGATTGTGGGTTTTGGGTTTTGAGTTGCCTATGCAAAAAATAAAAGGAAAAAAAGAAAAAAAGAATAATACTCCAACACAAATCACGAAAAGTGATAAAGCATGCGTTCATGTGTAAAGCCTAATTTAAAGGCTAAGTTTAGTGAAAAGAAGCAAATTCAAAAAGCTTCTAAGTGTTGTGAAATAAAGTCGGAAAAGCGTGTGAGAATACAAAAGGGTTTCGAATGAGAGTTTGGTAAATTGGAAAAGGTGAAGCGATCATAAGCTTCGGTTTTTAAAAATTAGGATTTCGTGTGTTATTAGTCACGTTTGATCGTGTGTTAGCCACTATTTCCAAATATTCCATACCTTACCAAAGAGCCAACATTACAACCCATAATAAAGACCTCTTTCGATTCTTACTTGGTCATGTATTATGAGCAATTTTGAGCGTCCAATTTGTGAAATCTTGACGAGTGCATGCATTGTCCGATTCGAGCGTATACACGTCCTATATACACTTAACCGAATTGAGCGAATACCCTCAAATTTCCATTTGTGAGGAAGTCATCGATTTGGCTTGCATTTGAGAAAGAGTAATATGAGTAATGCTTGACACTAGCGAGTTTATGTTGATACTTCCATCATATTAAATAAGGATAAGCACAAGGATTTTTCTTTTTACACTATACTCATTGCATGTACACTTTCGATTCTTTTCGTTGTTCGAGGACGAACAAACCGATAAGTGTGGGGTAGTTGTTTTGCATGTAATTGTTGTGTTTTTCTTTGTGTTTCTAGATACATTTTTATATTGATTTTAGTAGTTTTGAGTCGTTCTTCGTTAGGTTTTTAGGTCGTTTTTCTTATTTTATTGTTTTTTGTGTTTATTGTTAATTTTACGTTTAAATGGGTTAAATGGTTTCAATTAATTGGAGGTTTTGTGTAATTTTGGATTTTTATGTTTTAAAATTCCTATTTTTATAAGTAAAGGCATTGAAGGCTAAAAGTACTAGCCAAGGCAAGCCAAACTCCAAGCCAAAAGAGGCTCAAAAATGCCCAAATATTCTGGAATACTAGCCAACCCGCGCCACAACTCGCCAATGTAAGCGCCAAACCTCGGCGTTTGCCAAGATTCTTGCCAAAATTCACGCAAAACTGCCCACACTGGGTTACCCAGTGTCCGAGCAGCGCCTGGAAGGCAACGCGCGCAACTGTCCGAGCAGCGCTCGCAAGCCGCGTGCAGCGCCCGTCCACACAGCGCCCGGAGCTTGCCACACTTCTCGCCCAGGCGCTCGCCAACCCACTCGCCATGCGCTTGCCAGGACTTACGGCCAGCGGCTCGCCAGGCCACACCCACACCCAGCGCCCGTAAGCTTCCGACCACCTGCGCCCAGCAGCGCCCAGGCTCGGCCATGGTCGAGCCATATCGAGCCAAAATGTGCTAAAAAGCTAGCCAAGGGTCTAGGAAGGTGCCTCCGGGTCAAACATGGTCAAACCCGGGAATTTCAAGCCTTTTTGGCTAATTTAGCCCATTTAAACCCAATTCAAGTTTGTATAAATAGACTACAACTCTCATTTTGTAAAACACCTCTCATTTTCTCCGAACCCAAGCATGGGTTTGGGGATTAAAAATCCTCTCTCTAGTTTTTAAGATCTAATTTCTCTCTCTTAGGTTTTAGATTCAATTTCAAGATTTGATGTAATTTCTTTTCTAGATTTAGATTTACTTTCTTGCTTGGCCTTGGGTTTGTAAGTCTAAGAAGAATCCAAATACACCTTTGGATTGTTACTTTTGATGCAATTACATTCAAGCTTTGTTTCATTTCCTAATTCAAGTAAGTTTCCTTTTAATTTCATGTTTTATGCTTTAAGTCCATGCTTTATTCTTCATTTCCATGCTTGTTCTTCATGTTATGCTTTTAGCCTTAGCACCTTGAATTCATGGTGAAACATATGAATTGGATATGGAATCTAGATGAGTGACACATCTAGATCATAGATCGGCTCTTGGATCGTCTTGATTTTGAGTTTTACACATGCTTTATTTTGAATTAAATTTTTGTACTTTGTTTCATACTTAATCTTAGATCTAGTGTTCATTACTTGTTATTTTTCATAAAGTTTTAAACTTTCCCGTCTATTTTCATTGCTTTATCCATTCATGCTTTCAATTTTAGTAAATTTGCACTATTTGAGTTTTTATTCATAGTTGTACCTTGTGCTTGCATGCTTTTACTTGGTGAAACAATGCTTGTTTTTGCTTATTTCCTTTATTTGCTTGAATTTTCATATTAAGGCATCCGACGAGGCATTTTACCTACTTGCTATTTCAATTTCTAGTTTAGATTAGATAGTTTAATTGCTTTAATTTCATTTTCTTTTTATTTTCCAAGCTTGAAACACATTGAATCTTTCAATTGAATCGAATTCCGATAATACCAAGCCATGAACCCATTGATTTATTTCAACACAACCAAAACACTACACTAACACAAATTGGGAAAGGTGAAGCGATCATAAGCTTCGGGTTTTAGAAATTAGGATTTTTGGTGTTATTGATCACATTTGATCGTGTGTTAGCCACTATATCCAAATATTATGTTGATAAACGACCTAGCATGAAGAACTAACAAAGTGGGTCACTGGTCACACTAGACTCGCCGAAGGCGACTCGAGGCATCGTAGATCATTGATCCAACACGGGACTAGGTGCACAATTGATGACCTACGCGCGTTGGGTATGACCGAACAGGCGTGAGAGGTACCAAGCGCGGGCCCAACTCAACACGCTCGGTGCGCCTGACCCGGCATGCACCACGGCCGAGCAGCTCCGAGCCGGGCGCGCATGGATCGGCTGACCTGTGGCGCACATCCTGCCGAGCAGCGYCGAACCTGCCGCGTCAGAGGCTGGATGACCTGGCACGCACCCTGCCAAGCGGCACCGAGCCTTGCGCGTCAAGCCCGGCCGGCCGAGGAACCCGGCACCCAACGCACGAGGATCTGCCGACCTGTCGCTCACAGCCGAGCAGTTTAACACCCAATGGGCGAGGATCGGCCGACTTGGGGATTACGGCCGAGTAGCCCAGCAGCCAATGCGCGAGGATTAGCCAACCTGGAGCTCACTGCCGAGCAGCCCATCACCCAACGCGTGAGGATCGACCGACCTGGCGCTCACTGCCGAGCAGCTCAGCACCCAACGCACGAGTATCGGCCGACCTGGCGCTCACTGTCGAGCAGCCCCGTGTCTAATGCGCCAACATCGGCTGACCTGGTCGAAGCAAATCCGAGCAGAGCTGAGCTGGGCCTGACGATCCGGGTCGACCTAGTGACAAAAGCTGTTGAGCAACCCACCTGGAGGTCTACAAGCTTACATCGTCCCGTTCGACCAGGTGCCGAAAATTGTCGAGCAGCCGACCTGGAGGTCCACCAGCTCAGCAAGGTGTGTTACGCGTGGATTATCCGGTTTGACTTGACGCTCGTCAGGTATGTCGGACCCATTAACCCCTCGCCTCCAGCAGAGAATATGCTCGGGGTGTAATGATAGTTTGACCAAAACTGATCGACCATGAGGATAGGTTGGCCCGACATCCAGACGGTTCCAGGTCGGATTCAAGGCGGCAGAAGAGATATGACCAAGACTTGATTCTATGACTCGGAAAGGGATATGCAGCCAATGAGGAAGTGCCAGGTGTCTAATTAGGGTTAGGATATTTGTGACTAGCTTAATGGCCAAGTAAGTTGGTGCACTCTGGTGGTGACACGTGTCCAATTAGGGTTTGGAAGGAAAACTATAAATAGCCTCTCCAAGAGAGAGAGAAGAGATCCCTAATCTGCTAGAGAGAGAAATACATAGAGAGTTAGAGAGAGATATGCTTCTAATCAAGAAACTGCACTGTAAAAGGATTCGGTCAAGGCCGATCCGACCCAATTTTCGAGGAATAAAAGTCAAGCACATTTTCTATTTTTGGTTTTCTGCTTTCCCATTGATGAACTGCTTATTTTCTTGGTTTTAATGATTTAGACTACTCTTGGTCTAAACAAAATGGCGCTAGAAGAAGGTCTCTTGTGATCTACGGCTCCACTTGCTTGATCAGCTCGTCCTGTTTTGTTTCCTATTTTTTGGGTTCGATTTGTGTTTTTACGCAAGCTGCTGGTCGTCAACCTTTAACGTGGTTGAGGTTTGTTAAAAAAAAAGAAGAGAGAGGTAGGGAGTTTCTGACCCTGATTGTCATCATGAACCCGTCGGAGAGCTCAAGAAGAAACCCTGCAAGAGAACGTCTAGAAAAAACTATTCAGTCGGGCCTAAATGAGCTCGACCCTGAACAGGTGAGGTCTTTCATGCAACACCCCACCTTCGCCAAGGAGTTCGAAGAAATGATGAAAAGAGCCGCGAAATCAATCTTGACTCCAGAGGTTGTGGTCGGCAACGCTAAAAATGCCGACCTCCTGGAAGGGCACTCGGAGTCGGACCCAGCTCGGGAGGCAGCAAGGAACATCGGAAAAATAAAATTTGAAGAGGAGGCCGAGTTGAATGCCAAGAGCAGACTCGACCGACCCCCAATTGCGCGACGCCTCACATTTTCTTTCCCTCAGTATATGTCTTTGCTCGGCTCGGACATCCAACTAGTAAGGCTCAGGAGGACATTCCTACAAGGTCGTTCAACAGCAGGAGAAACGCTAACATAAACGTGCGTCCACAGAGAAAGCCATTTGAGGAATCAGCCGAGTTGCAATATCTGAAGCAGCGGATAGCCGAGCTGGAGGCTAAACAAGTTACTCCCCCGGCCCAGAACACTTTCCCAATGTCACGGCCTGTCACAATCAGCTCCGCTTACGATGACGAGTCCCCCTTGTCGGTCCAACTCCTTTATGAACCCCTGCCTGGAAAATTGAAAATTCCCCCCATTGCACTATATAAAGGGAACAGTGATCCTGACTCACATCTAATCCATTACAAGAATTACATGGATATGCTCGGCGCGTCAGACACATATCGATGTCGTATGTTCTCTATGACGTTAGACGAAGCGCCACTGAGGTGGTATCGGTCCCTACCATGCCACTCGATCTGTTCCTGGCCTCAGTTGAGGTCTTCATTCAGAGGACATTTCATGGTCTCCAAAGCCACCGTCGCGCCAAAACGAGCTATCGCCACAATAGTTCAGCAGCCTAATGAATCCTTGAAGAGCTATATAGCTCGGTTCACAAAATGGACTATCTGATAACTCTTTCTTCAAATGGATCAACAATCAACAGGACCCCCAAACTTTCCAGGAGTTCCTCGCATTGGCCGCATCCCAGATTACAACCGAGCAGAATATGGCTGCCCCGGTCATATCATTCCCACAAAGTCATAAGCCCACCAGGAAAAATGATAAGAACCCGAGTCCTCAAATGACCACGAAAAATTTTATGCAAGAAAAGCATTCTGACCTCCTCGCCGAGTACAACGAGGTCTACTCAATAGCAGCTGCTACGATTTTCGAACGGATCAAGGATATGGATATCCTTCCCCCAGCTCGGCCAATTAAGAAGGACCCTTCCCTGCTCAACAAAAAGCGATTTTGCAGATATCATGGATCAATCGGGCACAACACGAAGGAATGCCATGACTTGGTCCGCGCCTTGATCAAGGTCTGCGATGATAAAAATCTGCTACCCTTCTCCAAAAACCACCAAGCTCGGCAGGATAGAAGGGGCAATAATCAGCCACCCCCACCCCCCACCAGCTGGAGCCGGAGGGCCAAAAGAGATCCTGACCTTCATCAACACCAGCCGAGCAGAGGAGGAAATGTCAAATCAAAAAAGGAAGACCCTAGTCAGGGAGGCAAGGAACTCTATTCAGAAAACGAAAGTCATAAGAACTGACATCTTTCATTTTGACGACCAGCCTGAAAAAGAAGATAAGTTAGTGTCATCTTTCACTTTCTACGAATCAGATGCAGCCCCGCTGGACCACCCCCATTCTGACGCTCTTGTCATAACCGTGCCTATTCTAGGGATCCGAACACACTGAGTGCTCATAGACCCTGGCGCATATGCAAGCATAATTTACTTACCAGCATTCTGAAGAATGAGGGTACCCAGAGAATACGTCGAGCCATGCGATGATAGAATCAGAGGGATAAGTGGCAATTATGTGCAAGCCTTATTTCAGGTGAAGCTGTCTGTCGAGTTTGGCACAGGTGAAGAAAAGAGAACGATTCTCACAACTTTCAAAGTGATCGACGTTCCAAGCGACTACAATGACCTTATAGGTAGACCAGCTTTATACGATCTTAAAGGAGCAATGTCAGTATATCACTATTCGATCAAGTTCCCAGGTGCTCTCGGAGAATGCGAACACAGAGGCGATCAAGTGGCAACATGGTTGAACTATCGAGAAGAGAAAAGCTGACTGAGGAGATGAAAGGCGATGAGCCCGAAGGTCTGATTTCGAAGGACATGATCATTGAAGAGCCGGATGAACCCAAACCTACAAATGAAGAGGAACACAAAACGAACGTAGATGAACTGAACCTTGTGTCCGAAGTCGACCACCCAGTTCCCGTGTCGAGCAGAAAAGAGCCAGAACCAGTTCAGGAACAGGGGTCGAACACAGAGGTCGACGTGATGGAGGTCGGCCTGAGTGCAAAAAAAGCTGACGAAACAAAGATAACACCAATGGAAAAAAGTTTTGTTGAGGCCGACCTGACAGAGGTCGACCGAGAAAGGGATAGAGGTCGGCGGCCAGGTAAAGAGCCGATGTTGGAGTCAGAAAACATTGTTTGCCGAGCTATCAAGATCGAGTTGAAAATAGGGGAGGACAAGCTGGATCCTCGAAGGATGAGCTTAAAGAGAAAGGCTACCCATGCTGAGTCAGTGGAAGACCTAGATTGGGTTTTGATCGATGAACTCGACCCAAATAAATTGCTCCGGGTCGGCCACGATCTCCAGGAGCCCATCCAATCCCATCTTATCGACTTCTTGAAGGCGAACCAGGATGCAGGGGATCGATCCGGAGTAGTCTTGTCACCGACTCAACATTGATAAAAACGTCAGGTCGGTCATCCAGAAGAGGAGGAAGCTTGGCTCAGACTGATACGAGGCAATAGAAGTGGAGGTCGTCAAGCTGCTAGATAATAAATTCATTCGAGAAGTCAGGTACCCAGTTTGGGTATCTAAATCGGTGCTCGTCAAAAAATAGACAGGGCAATGGCGACTATGCATTGACTTCTCGGACCTCAAAAAAGCATGACCAAAAGACAGTTATCCACTCCCTCATATTGACTATATGGTCGACGCCACTGCCAGGCACGAGCTGATGAGTTTTATGGACGCATACTCTGGTTATAACCAAATCCCGATGCATCCGGATGACCAGGAACACACGTCATTCTACTTAGAAAGAGGCCTCTACCTACTGCTATACCATGATGCCATTCAGCTTGAAGAATGCGGGGGCTACCTATCAGCGTCTTGTCAATAAAATGTTTGCTAGTATGATAGGGAAAACAATGGAAGTCTATGTAGACGACATGCTCGTCAAATCTTTGTACTCCTCCGATCACATAATGATCTTAATAAAATGTTTTCGGTTTTGCGTGTTTACCGAATGATGTTAAACCCCAAGAAATGCTCTTTAGGAGTCGGGTCTGGAAGATTCTTAGGATACATGGTGAGTCAAAGAGGCATTGAAGCCAACCCAGACAAAATTCAAGCAATAACCAAATTAGAACCTCCTCGAAGTATGAAACAAGTGCAGAGCCTTACCGGCAAAATGGCCGCACTAAGTCGATTCATATCCAGGTCGACAGACAAGTGTAAACCATTTTTTGAAGCAATCAAGAAGAATAAAAAATTCAAATGGACAACAGAATGTCAGATAGCCTTTGAGGAGTTAAAGAACTGCATCGCAAATGTGCCGACCCTACAAAAACCAACCAAGGAGGAACCCCTCTATCTTTACTTGGCAATTTCGGCAGTAGCGGTCAGCTCGACCCTCGTGCAATCCGATGAGCTCGGCCAACATCCAGTATACTATGCAAGCCATGCCATGCATGATTCCGAGCTACGATATTCAGCCATGGAAAAACTTGCTTATGCTCTAATCATTTCCTCACGCAATCTACGCCCTTACTTCCTCGAGCACCGAATAATTGTGTTGACGAGCTTCCCTCTAAAGCAGATCATGCACCGACCCGACACATCCGGAAGAATGATCAAATGGGTTGTCGAGCTCGGGCAGTTCGACATAACCTACGAGCCGAGAACAGCAATCAAAGGACAAGCCCTTGCTAACTTCATAGCCGAGTTCACACCAGCCGTCGAATTCGTTCCAGCAGAGGCCGAACAATGGCACATATACATCGATGGATCGTCGACCACCGGCCGAGCTAGTGCCGGGATAGTACTGATTAGCCCCAATAAGGTGCCTTCTGCTCAGCAGTCCGTTTCAAATTCTCGTAGACCAATAATGAAGCCGAGTATGAGGCCTTCCTAGCCGGTCTCGAAACAGCATCCTCCATGGGGATCAGTGGAGAATACGAGATAAAAGAGCCTAGGATGGCACAATACCTGGAACTTACCAAAGTAAGACTTAGCGAGTTTGAGGCCGAAGTAATCCATGTGCCGAGAAACGATAATTTCCCAGCTGATTCACTCGCCAAGCTTGCGTCGAGCTTAGGCATCGAAGAACTGAACACAGTAACTGTCACCCACCACTCCACGACAGCACTCGACGCCGCCGCAGCTTACTCGGAAAGTCAAGCCTACCAAACCAAAGAAACCCAAGCTGAAAAAAGTTGTTGGATGAATACATTCCTTCTATACCTTGAAGAAGGAACACTACCTGAAGACAGAGCGGAGGCTCGCTCAATCCGAACCAAGTCAGCTCGATACACCATTTTAGACGATCGACTCTACAAAAGAGGATACTCAGTTCCCCTATTGAGATGTTTAAGTGAGGAAGAGGCCGAGCACGCGCTGACTGAGGTGCACGAAGGCGTTTGTTGGAACCATGCAGGAGGACAGTCATTAGCGCACAAGCTCGTCCGGCAAGGATACTACTGGCCGACCCTAAAGAAAGATACGATGTCAAAAATCAGAAAATGCAAGAAGTGCCAAATATTCGCACCTCATATCAACTCCCCAGCCGAGCCCCTAAACTCAATTTACTCGCCGTGCCCATACGCCAAATGGGGGATCGACCTGATTGGCCCGCTACCAAAGGGCAAAGGAGGAGTCAAATACGCGGTGGTCGTGGTCGACTACTTCAAAAAATGGGCCAATGCCGAGCCCTTGGCCTCGATCACCGACCAGAAGATAATCAACTTCGTTTGGAAGTCAATCATATGCAGGTTCAGCTCCCCACTCTCAATAGTGTCAGACAACGGTAGACAATTTGATAGCAAGAGGTTCAAGGCATTTTGCGGGGAGCTAAACATCAAGAACCACTTCGCGACACCATACCACCCCCAATCGAACGGACAAGTAGAAGTTGTGAACAAAATCCTCAAGTACACGTTAAAGAAGAGGTTGTAAGACCTGAAAGGTAGCTGGCCCGAGGAGCTACCAGGCATTTTATGGTCATACAGGACGACCCATCGCTCGTCCACCGACAACACCCCTTTCTCATTGGCTTTTGGATCAGAAGCAGTCATACCGCTTGATCTTGGCACTCCGTCTTATCGAGTGGCGCACTTCGAAGAAGAAAAGAATAACATGGCGTGTCAAGCCGAGCTCGACCTATTGGAAGATAAGAGGAGAGAAGCAGAGATGAAGAACGCAATCTACAAACAAAGGAGCGAGCATTATTACAACTCCAAAGTAAGAGAAGGAAGCTTCAAGGTCGGCGACCTAGTTCTTAAGCGCATCCTAGGAACGAACCTAGGGCCACTCAAACCGAAGTGGGAAGGACCATTTCGCATAGCTGAAACCCTCCTGCACGGCGCCTATGAATTAGAATACCCCGACGGCACAAAGCTGCCACATCCTTAGAACGCAGTGTATCTAAAAAAGTATTATCAATAAAATGTTATTTTCGTTTGATCAGTTGTGGGTTACCCACACTCACCTCACCAGGTTGACCAATTTTGGTCGACCAGAGATTCCAAGATTTGGAAACCAGCATCACTAGGTCAACACAAGGGAAAACCCAGCGTGGTCGACCTCAAAAAGAAGAAAGAAAAGAAAAAGAAAAGCACTGCCGGGATGTCAAGTTAACAACATTGGTCGACCTCAGTATGGTCGACCTCACCGAGTCAACCACAACATGGTCGACCCAAAAAAAGAAAAATTAATGTCGAGCCGACCTCATAGGTCGACCACATGCAGCTCGACATCACTATGCAGAGTTAAACTCATCAGAGCAACACCACACTTCGAATGCATGTCCAAATAAAACAAGTCAATTCAAGACTTTCAGGATGTCCCACAATAACTAAGGGAATTCCAAGGCAAACAGCCAAAACGAACTCAACAACCTAAGTAAGTTAAGGTCGACCTAAAATAACATGGTCGGCCCCGCAAATAAGTTCACAAAACTGAAAAAATGTCTAAGGCAAAAAGACACATCAAAGACTCAAAATACGAGTTGGTCAAACCAATACGGCCGACCACCAAACAATGCAAAGCCGAACAAAATTTGGCTGAATTGTTGAACAGACCCAACAAAGAGGTCAACTTGAAAAGTGAGTTCAAAAGATTGGAAAAATCTAAGGTTATAAAACCACTCAAAAACACAACTCCGAAGTTAGCCAAAAGATGACAACCACAATGCAAAACAAGGTAAAGCAGAAATGATACAAATCCAAAGCACCAACAATAAAATTCTCAAAGACAGACCAAGTTTCATTAATCAAAGCAGGTCGACCAAAACAAGCCGACCAGATCATACATCAATTCACTACACAGTGAATTATTTGGAAGTAGAACAAAAGAAAACAACCAAGTCGAGCCGCCCAAAAGTGGCAAGCCGACCCAAACACAAGACCAAAGCCTACTCATCACCCTCACCCTCCTGGTCATCACCTTCTCCACCCGAGCTGCCCATGTCATCATCCAAGCCGCCCATCCCGAGCTCGAACTTCCTCTCGGCAATATGTCGAGCTAGATCTGACAGAGTGGCACCCCCCGCAAGCATATCGTACGCCTTTTGCATAGTCGAGAGGTAGGAGGCGCTGCTCATCGGATCCATAGTCTCAGCCTCATATTGGGAAACTCCCTCCATTTTTCCCCTTTCAAAGGCGGCATTGACCTGCTCAGCATGATTCCTCACCAGCTCGGCATGTTTCTCCTTGAGGCCGTTCAGCTCGCCGACCGTCGACTCTGTCATGCGCAGTGACTCGACCAAAGACTGGTCGGACTTCTTGGCTCGCGCCATCCATTCATCTCAATCAAGGAAGAGCGAGGTACAGGCGGAATGAGTCTCTTGGAGAACTTGATGGTTACTCAGAAGTTGGGCATGAGAACGCCGAAGTTTCGAAAAGTCATGTCGAAGCAAAGTCACGAAGGCCATAGCTCGGCATAAGTCAGTCTCAACAAAGCTGAACTTCTCCTCAGAAGGAAGACTCGTGACCAAATTACACAGGTCGGGTGCCCAAGCACGGTTATGCACCTCAATGTAGGTTGAGCCATGCGATGACCCCTCACCAGGATACGGCGCGTATGCTGTCGGGTAGACCGGCTCGATAGCTAAGGGTAGTGGCTGCAGATATGAACCTGCAAAAGCAGGGGGCTTGGGACTAGGATCAACAATGATCGGACGCGCACGAGACCTTCCCTCGCCTCCAGTAGGGACCGCGAGAGGCTCAACCTCGGGCGGAGGCAGTGCGCTGCAAGTAGGAGCCGCCCTCCTCCATTTCCCCGCACCACCACCTTTGCTCGACCTCTTCTTCATCGCCTCCATGTACTTGCGGGCCTCGCTCATCGCATTCATCGCTTTGGTTCGATCAAAGAAAGGATAGAACACTGCAAGAGGAGAGACATTATTCATGAAGCCGACCTCATTAGGTCGATGCCAAAACAAAGTTCGACGGGGCGACCATAAAAAAAAAAAAAAAAAAAAAAGGTGTCGAGCCAGCTAATACAAACAAGCCAACCCGACACCCGACAAACGTCGCTAAACGTACCGGGAAGGACTCAACCAAGACCCAATTCAGGAGAAACAACATGCAAACCAGCCTTATAACACTTGGCAGGATCAAAAAGCTCTCTCCACTCCCGTTGTTCAGGATCCGAACTCAGAATATTATATAGATGCTTAATAAACTCAACATTAGGCTCAACATATTCCAGAATATCTGCAAAAAAAAAGAAGATAATGAGGTATTAGAATAGAAAAAAGCAGTAAAAGATGAGGACATATACTGACCAAGTGCAAAAATAAAAGCAAGCGGTGGACTATAGACACGCCCATCAGGTCTCCGCGCTCGCCAATCACCCCCCACATAGAACCAGTATGGCTTCCATGTGTGGAGGGTCTCTAAAAGACCAGTCACCAAGGTCTTGAAAGTAACATCTCAAACAGAAGCGTAAAACCAACCCGACCCAACACCCCCCAGCTCGGCACCTCCTAACCCGGCACCCCTCGAAGGCTTCCACTGATACAACTAGTTAAGCTCGTCGAAAGTGGGAAGTGGCCAACCATTCTCGCTGAACAGGACCACGACGCCCAAGATGCGAGCCAACGACAAGGGATGGATTTGAGCAAGGGGAATACCCAACCTCCTAAGTAAGCATGTAACTTAGGTGGAGAGCGGGAAGGAGATGCCAAAATCCAGACTATCACAGAACATAGCCTTACAAGAATGAGGTGCGAGGTTTATCTGCTCGGCTGAGTAGGGCAGGAACAAATGAACATCACCAGGAACAAGGTTCTCATTACGATATTCCTCGAGATGCCTTTCATTCAAGGTGCTACCCTGCACAGCAATCTCTAGCATCAACTCCTCCCTCTCCAAGGGAGCCGGCCTCTCCCAATGGTGAGGAGGAACAGGCTCGTTGGGTCGAGCCATCAGCGGGCCAGGCGAATTTTTTTTTACCTTGGAGCATCTCCCCGCTTTAATGGGAGCCGGGTCATCAGAATCGTCACCCTCTACTTGGACCCCCTTTGATTTCGTGGCCACCTTACAATGAAGGGCCGAACCACTTAATAGCCCGGTCATGTTCGGGCTCAAGTCGTTGAGCCAATTCCCAGCACGTTGTTCAGTCGAGCTTAGGGGACCGGCCTCATCATGCGCATGTCCCACGCCCACCTCCACTCTCGGCCCGAAATCGCAAGCGACCCCGAACTGCCCTCCAGGGCCGAACGGAGCGCTCGAACCGAACTTGTCCGTGTTGTCAAACTTCTCGAAATCGAAAGGCCGAGCAGAGCCAAAAACAGCACCCGCCCCCAAACTACCATACTTGTTCAAACCAAATTGGGAGCCATATCCCCCGGCTCAGGACTAGCTCCATAATTTACATTCCCCCCATACCCCATTTCCCCGGATCCATCAGGAGAATATCCCGGGCTATAGGAAATTTGAATAACAAAGAAAAAAAAGGAAAAAGATTCTTTACCTTTAAGGACGAAATGAGAGGGAAGCTGGCAGAAGGTGACAAAGTCGAACACGAAAATAAAGGAACAAAAATAAGAAGCACAGGGGCTTTGGTTCTCAAGAAACCTCAAAAGCAAGCCTGGAAAGTTTGAAGAATTAGAAGGGAAGTGAAGGGCTTAAATGAATTATGAGAAGGGGCTTCGGTCATTTATAAGTAAGGAGATCCCTTTTCCCATTTCCTCCGCCCTGAATAGAAGCCAGTAGCGCCTCTGAGGCTCTTGGGATTGACGTGAGGGGGCAGGGATGGCTTTTTCTGATTTCGTTGGAAATCATATAAAGACAATTCCTATTTGATATAGCCCCAATGGTGGTGATAGAAGAACCGATCCATCGCGACAAAGCAGTTGGAATCTTGGAACCTGTCTTTGGGCTTTTAGCCCCGGGAATGCTGTCCTCTACAACCATCTAACCAGAGTTGGAGAAACTGAATTCAAATCTCACTTTAAAACCCAGCTGCTATTGAATCAGCGTAAGGGGATGTCGATGAGCCGGCCCAAGGAGGTCGATGGTCTGCATTGGATTGAAGAATTTCCCACCTGACCCAGTCGCCCATCGTCATAATACTTGGGCAATATGTTTCTTTCCTTAATAGACAGCCCTCAGCCAGCTAAGTTTCCTTTCACATTTCATATGATAATATGATAAAAGTCATGGGCAACCACTCCATTTAAGAAGAAGAGGACAAATGCACACATTCCAACAAAAGGGAAGAGGATAAGAGGCCCACACAATCAATGAAGAGGAAAAGGACGAGGAGGAAAAAGACTAGGGCTCTTGTCCTAGTCGTACTTTTCAATGACGTTCCGTACAGTATATGGCCGGAGGAACAGACAGCGGACATGACAGACAGAGCAGGCCGTTGGGCAAACCACGATGAACAAAATGAAGTATTAACGTCATGAATTTAGCTATCAAGGTCGACGCATCCTTATAAATACTAGTGAGTCCGAACCCGCATAACGAATAGCCGACTCCGCACTCAGGGGCTTGTTGATAGTCGACCTAGCATGAAGAACTAACCTAATGGGTCACTGGTCACACTAGACTCGCCGAAGGCGACTCGAGGCATCGTAGATCATTGATCCAACACGGGACTAGGTGCACAATTGATGACCTACGCGCGTTAGGTATGACCGAATAGGCATGAGAGGTACCAAGCACCGGCCGAACTCAACACGCTCGGCGCGCCTGACTCGGCATGCACCACGGCTGAGCAACTCTGAGCCGGGCGCGCAAGGATCGGCTGACCTGTGGCGCACATTCCTGCCGAGCAGCGTCGAACCTGCCGCGTCAGAGGCTAGATGACCTGGCACGCACCCTGCCAAGCGGCGCCGAGCCTGGCGCATCAAGCCCGGCCGACCGAGCAGCCCGGCACCCAACTCGCGAGGATCGGCCGACCTGGCGCTCACAGCCGAGCAGCCTCACTGCCGAGCAGTCCAACACCAAACGGGCGAGGATCGGATGACCTGGCGCTTATGGCCGAGCAGCCCAGCACCCAATGCGTGAGGATCAGCCAACCTGGCACTCACTTCCGAGCAGCCTCACTGCCGAGAAGCCCAGCACCCAACGCGCGAGGATCGGCCGACCTGGCGCTCACTGCAGATCAGCCTCACTGCCGAGCAGCTCAGCACCCAACGCGCGAGGATCGGCCGACCTGGTCGAAACAAAGCCGAGCAGAGCTGAGCTGGGCCTAACGATCTAGGTCGACCTGGTGACGAAAATTATCGAGCAGACGACCTGGAGGTCTACCAGCTTACATCGTCCCGGTCGACCAGGTGCCGAATATTGTCGAGCAGCCGACCCAGAGGTCTACCAGCTCAGCAAGGTGTGTTACGCGTGGATCATCCGGTTTGATTTGACGCTCGTCAGGTATGTCGGACCCATTAACCCCTCACCTCCAGCAGAGAATATGCTCGGGGGGTAATGACAGTTCGACCAAAACTGATTGACCATGAGGATAGGTCGGCCCGACATCGAGACAGTTCCAGGTCGGATTCGAGGCGGCGGAAGAGATATGATCAAGACTTGATTCTCTAACTCGGAAAGGGATATGCAGCCAATGAGGAAGTGCCAGGTGTCTAATTAGGGTTAGGATATTTATGACTGGCTTAATGGCCAAGTAAGTCGGTGCACTCAGGTGGTGACACGTGTCCAATTAGGGTTTGGAAGGAAAACTATAAATAGCCTCTCCAAGAGAGAGTGAAGAGATCCCCAATCTTCTAGAGAGAGAAATACATAGAGAGTTAGAGAGAGAAAGGCTTGTAATCAAGAAACTGCACTGTAAAAGGATCCGGTAAAGGCCGATCCGACCCGATTTTTGAGGAATAAAAGTCAAACACTTTTTCCTATTTTTAGTTTTTTTCTTTCTCATTGCTGAACTGCTTATTTTCTTTATTTTAATGATTTAGACTACTCTTGGTCTAAACATATTACATACCTTACCAAAGAGCCAATATTACAACCTATAATTAAGACCTCTTTCGATTCTTGTTTGGTATTGTACTAAGAGCAAATTTGAGCGACCGATTTGTGAAACCTTGACAAGGTGCATGTATTGAACGACTTGAGCGTACACACGTCCCATATCAAACACTCGAGCAAATTGAGCGAACACCCTCGAAATTCTATTTGTGGGCAGTCATCGATTTGGCTTGCATTTGAGAAGGAGTAATACGAGCATTACTTGACGATAGCGAGTTTATTTTGATACTATCATCATATTAATAAGGATAAGCACGAGGATTCTCTTTTTACATTATGTTCATTGCATGTACACTCTCGATTCTTTTCGTTGTTCTGGGACGAACAAAACGATAAGTGTGGGGTAGTTGTTTTGCATGTAATTGTTGTGTTTTTCTCGTTTTTTTAATTAGAATTTTATATTAGTTTTAGTAGATTTAATCATTGTTTAATTAGGTTTTTCGTTTGTGTTTCTTTTTTCTTTTTTTTTTGTTTTTCGTGTTTCTAGTTTATTTTTCATTTAATTAGGATGAATGGCTTTGATTAATTGGAGGCTTGGTGTAATTCTTGGGTTTTGATATTTAAAATCTTGTTTAAGAGGTGGATTAAAGAAGTTGAGTTCAAGCTAAGGCATGGAGGCCAAAATCCCAGCCTTGTCTTGCCTAATCGCATGGCTAAATAGGTGTAGAGATGCTCAAAATGGGCAAACTTTCTTGAATGGTAGCCTATCCTCGCCTAGGCTAGCCCATTCCCGCGCCTAGCAGCCCTGGCAGGTTGGCAGCGCCCGCTTTTGCCTATTCGACGCCTATTCCCATGCCTAGCAGCCAGGACGCAGCCCAGCCTCACGCCTACCTCAGCGCCTAGGCCAGCGCCATTCCTCTCACCTATGACAGCGTCTAGCTCCACGCCTAGCAGCCCAGGCCAGCGCCTACACCCTCGCCCATTCCAGCGCCTAGGTCCGCGCCCGTCACCACCCAAGATCGAGCCGCACCGAGCCACTTTGAGCCATCCTGGTCAACAAGGGTCAAAATTGGGTCAAACCCGGGAATTTCAAGCCTTTTAGGCTAATTTGGCCCATTTAAACCCAATTAAACCTATTATAAATAGAACCTCACTCTCATTTTTGTAAAGAGAACTCCCCTCCCAAACCTAACTGGGGTTTGGGATCAAAATTACTCTCAAGCTATTGGATAATTCTCTCTTTCTTAGGTTTTAGATTTAATTTCAAGCTTTGATGTAATTTCCTTTTCTAGATTACATTTAATTTCAAGCACCTCCTTGGGTTTGTAAGCCTAAGAAGAATCCAAATACTCCTTTGGATTGTTACTTTTGATGCAATTACATTGAAGCTTTGTTTCATTTCTTAATCCAAGTAAGTTTCCTTTCAATTTATGTTTTGTGCTTTAATTCCATGCTTTGTTTTTCATATCCATGCTTGTTCTTCATTTTATGCTTTTTGCCTTAGCACCTTGAATTCATGTTAGATCTTAAGAACTGGATATGGAATCTAGATGAGTAACACATCTAAATTATAGATCGGGTCTTGGATCGTCTTGATTTTGAGTTTTTCATATGCTTTATTTTGATTTTTATTTTCATGCATAGTTTTAGGTTGAATCTTAGATCTACTCTTCGTCTCTTGTTATTTCTAGTAAAGTTTTAAACTTTCATGTCAACTTTTATTGCTCTTTACATTGATGCTTTCAATTTTTTCCAATTTGCATTATTTAGGATTTTATGCATAGTTGTACCTTGTGCTTGCATCCTTGTACTTGGTGAAACATTGCATTTTCTTGCTTATTTTCATTATCGATTTGCATTTCCTTATTGAGGCATACGACGAGGCATCCGACCAACATGCTATTTCAATTCCTAGTTTAGTTTAGTTAGTTTATTTACTTTATTTTCATTTTCCTTTTATTTTTAAAGCTACAAACACATAGATTCCTCAATTGAATCGAACTCCGATAATACCAAGCCAAGAACCCGTTGATATATTTCAACACCACTAAAACTCTTTAACATGTGTCCCCTATATGTGTACATAGTCAGAAGAAGATTGTTCATTAGAAACACATTTAGAGTTTCATTAAGTATTTCTATTTTTTTTGCAAAGTACTGTGTTTTATCTTTTATCGCTGGAGAAAATTGAAAGTTATTAAATTTTAATTAGTTAAGTGATTATATATATGTAGAGTTAAATAATAAAAATTTAAATTATTTCATTATTTTCCATAGATCGAATACTACAAAATAACAAATAACTTGATTCGTACAAAGATTATTATTGAAAGGAATATACTTTGCAAATTATGAAAAAATTCTCGTACACAACATTTGTAGTTTTGTTACTATGTTTATTCTCATTATCGGCAATCAATATTTATAAACCCCAATGATTGGTAACTCTTGATATATCATTGTACAATTAGTCATCGGTGAAAATTGATTTCTTCAAAGAAAGTCCAACGTGAGATAGATTATCCTGACTTTTGTTGATCGTCATAGCATATGATACGATCAAAAAAAATTGTCGTCGTTTGAACTTAAAGGTAATCTCTGATCATATGGTGTGAAGTCATTCGAGTGATCAAAACTAATTCAATGCATTGCTTCCTAAAAGAGTTTTAGCTTCTAAAATATGGTCGTCAAGTTTTTTAACAACCACCTTTGTTCTATTGCACAACCCAGGAGAATGATCAATATTTCTCAACAACATAACTGGAACTTCAACTTTAAATCTTAGCTCATGGTTGGGCAATTAAGAATATTTAATCGTGTTTAGGAACTTCAATGAATGAGCGTCCTGCAACATGTCAATGTTTCTATCAAATTTGCATGTACTGTCAGTGGTAAGATATACCTTACATTCTCAATCATTCAATGAAATTATATAATCATTAATCAAATTAACTACATCAAGTGTCGGTCCAAGGTTTACATGACCCTCCAAATAAACAGAGGATTCAAAAGTTATTATAAATTATGGTGTTCGCCACAATTGAGGCAATAGAGACACCATCATCTTTTAATAATAGAACATTTTATATTTCAATCATAATGACAGCATTGTTTGGTCCTCCAACTGTTCTATATTCTATGTTATTTATTCAATCAATTTCTTTTTTGAACACAATTGAAGTCTAAACTGATATTTTACAACCTCATATTCCTCATCAACCTCAAAACTATACAATTTCTTAATACATTCAAAGAATCGATCATCACACGAACTATGTGTGGTCTTTTGCCTTTTGGAATTACGGGCAAATTCGAAGAAAACCTCCACTAAGGATTATTATTTTACCTCTAAATGGAAGTTGCCTGAAAGGCGAGTTATTCTATCCCATTTAATCCTTTAATTATTTGTCTAAAGTCTCAAAAGAATGCATGTTAATCATCGGATGTTCATCCCAAATAATTAATTACGCACTATTAATTTTGCAAGTGGAGTCCCTTGAAAGATCAAATACGATGAATCTTGGTGAAGATGATAAGTAACCTTAAATTTAGAATGTTCAGTTCTTTGTTTTAAAAGAATCAAAGAAGCTATGCCGCTAAAGGTTACATTCAAATAATTCCACTATCGAATTAGCGGCCACGAAAAGTGTCATACATACAAAAGTACCAATGGTACCTCCATATCCATACACGAACAATACACCACTCTTGGTTGAATATACTGAATCCATGATTCTATCGTAAACTTGTAGTTGATAGTATTCAAATTATTAACTAATCTACCACGTTCTTTTACCCATGATTATCATTTTCCAAATTTCTAACAATATATCTATTGTGAAACTTATGAGAATTGACGACCTTCAAAATTGAAATGAGAAGAAAATCATTTAAACACTATCTCATACTCTACAATAACTTAACAACTCCAAGCAAAGTAAGGTTCTAAATTTCATCATCACTCAAATTAAAATCTGGAAAAAAAAAAGTACATTGAAAATGTTATTCTAAATATTGTTAAGAAATAAAATGTAATTGAACATTATGAATCAATTATAAAGGTAGTAAAATATCAATAATTGTTACCTATGGGTTTTCTCAACTGTCGTTGTTTGTATAAAATGTCATCCAACAAAATTTTCTAACATTTTTTCCAAATATTTTTTGGATATATTACTAATATTGTTTGTTCCAACATTCATTTTTAAGTAATATGTGTGTGTGTGTAAGTATGTGTGTTTGTATGTATGTATGTATATGTATGTGTGTGTGTGTGTGTGTGTGTCTATATATATATATATATATATATATATATATATATATATATATATATATATATATATACCGGTTTTTCTATGTAGATTTCTCAAAAACTTTTCGCCCATTACACTTACTATTTGTGTAATATATATTTATTATTTATTTAATTATTTATGTAAATGTTTTTTTTTTTGAGATTATAACTTCTAAAAGTTAAAAAAAAATTCAAAAATAATAAATAAAAAGAATATGAAGTAATCAATCTTTGAAAGATAATAAAAAAATTATAAATTAAATGTAAGATCTATAAATAAATTTTAATAATTCTGAAAGTTAAAAAATATATCATAAAAGATTTGAAACGAATTAATAAAGTTTTCTTTAAAAAAAACACAAAAATATAAAATAAATCTTTAGAAATTGTGAAATAAATGTAGAAGTTTATAAAGTAATCCAAATTAATAATATTTTTTTTGAAAAAAAAAATAAATTATAAAATAAATTTTTATTATTCAAAAAGTGACAATAAAAAAAACATATTACAAGAAATATGAAAATAAATATAACAAATATTTAAATAAATCTTAAGAAATATGAAATAAATGTAAGAATTAATAAATAAATTTTGATATTTAAGTTTTAGTAAAAAGTATTTAACCCCCATACCAGGGTTTTTTATTTTTTTAATGATTTATTAAGTTTTTAATTTTTTGTTCTTTTTTTTTATAATCTCTCTCTTTCTCTCACTCTCTCTTGTATTTTCTAACTTTCAAATTTAAAAAATAGTTTAGTTATAAGTTTTATATATTTTATGTGATTTAATAAATCATTTTTAGTAATATTTTATAATAATTATATTTATTCTTATGTCTTTTGGTCTTTCAATATTGTAAATAATTATTTTGATTTTTTCACTAATTTTATATTTTTTTTCGATTTATTTTATGTTATTTATATTTTTTTTGACTTTTAAATTTTTCGGATTCATTAAATTAGTATTTGAAATTATTTAATTATATTTTATCTTCCAAAATCGGGTGAGATGTTATATGACCACTAAAATCCTGGTATTGGGAGGTAAAATTCAAATCACAAGTAGTTTGTATTACGCTTTGTTACAGATAATAATTTTATAATAAACAGTAAAAAAAAAAAGAAAAAAAAAAGAAACACAGTTGTTTGGGGGAAAAAAGTAATCACCCCCAGAGGGAAAGGTACTTCCCTTTTTGGCCGTAATAATGATATGCTCTATTACTCTTGATTTTTTTTGGAGTCATGTAGTTTACATTTACAAATCTATCTACAATCATTATCACAATTTATGTAGTACATTTAGGCCTCGTTTGATACTCGTGATGGGATAGCACTAATTAGACACACGTGATAGGATTATACTGTGACGACTGAGTTGGTGGCTTGTTTGATGTCTCTGATTGGACCTTAAAGCAACCAGGACTAAATTAACTTGTCTTGCGTTCATTTCTTGTGATTGTGTGGGTTATCATGGGAATTGACCGATATGCCCCTGGAAGCAATTGGTTACAGAAAGGCGTGAGGAGGGCTTTTATTCATCACATTAGTACGAATGCACTGATCTGAAGTCAAGGAAAAAGCCGAACCTTGACTCTGAAATGCACCTGAAAAACTAGACCCATTTGAAGTGCGTGAAGAAATTGAAGCAACAACCAATGCGATAGCCTATGCAATGTATTCTCTACTCTCCTATTTCGTATGGTGTATATATTTATATATAATGGAATTGAAAATTACTGAAGCTGACCCATACAAATTATGGATCCAATTAGATTTAGGTCTTCATTTAATTGTTTGGATCCACTAAGCAACGTCGATTAGGTTGTGTTTGTAAATTAAATTCCAGATGATTAATGAGGAATCGGTTTATCCATGCCGCGTTTAGAAATAGGGACCCAATTTGGGGCTTCATGTTTGTGTTTCCTATGTATTTACCATTTGGGAGGGTAATTAGATGTATATATTTTAACGCTAGTACTAGATGTTCCGTGATTTGAATTCGGGTAGTTCATACGGTGCTTTGGTTTAGGAGGGGTTTAACAGGTAATTGAATACTGTGGACAGATAACTTCTTGTATTTCGACTCGCTTTATTACAAGTTTTTGTAGGTTTGTTTGTGTTGAGTCCACATTTAAATCCGAAATAAGTCGTTGGTAATTGTTTTCAATCATTCCACATTACATCACTGACAAAACTTTCTTTGGAACGACACACTAGAATACCGGTGAATGCTGATTACTAAGTGTTCTCTTATACGGCATGAAGCTTGTAAATCAGAATATCTCCTTTGTTTATGATGTGTACACAACTTATAGGAACATAAAACGTACAAGAAGTTATCCTTTGTTCATACGGTGCTTTGATTTAGGATGGTTTAACAGGTAATTAAATACTGTGGACAGATAACTTCTTGTATTTCGACTCATTTTATTACAAGTGTTTGTAGGTTTGTTTGCGTTGAGTCCACATTTAAATCCAAAATAAGTCGTTGGTAATTGTTTTCAATCATTCCACATTACATCACTGACAAGACTTTCTTTGGAACGACACACTAGAATACCGGTGAATGCTGATTACTAAGTGTTCTCGTATACGGCATGAAGCTTGTAAATCAGAATCTATCCTTTGTTTATGATATGTGCACAACTGATAGGCACATAAAACGTACCGTAGCTCTGCACTTCCAATTGATTTGTACAATTTCCTTTCAAGTAATTGTGATCTGCGGCATGTATTGATGTTCGGGGATATATGGTTGTGAGTCTTATGATTTAGAAATATTGTGGAGTTAAAAAATATATGTTCATTTTGTTTGTTGAACTTTTGTGCCTTGATTTAGTTAATTCAAATTCATCGAAGCATGCATGGCTGGAGTCTTATATTCCCTGATCAATCATGCTTTTATTTCTTATTTTGTTTCCGTTTATGTATATTTCCTTTTTTGTTCCTGAAATATTAATCTGTTGCACACTGGGTTTTTTTTTATAAGTTCATTTTTCAAAATTGAGTAGGATATGATTTTGATATTTCCAAATTGCATGTATTTTGGGTTAACAAGCTTAGTTAAGTGAGAATGTCACAGTACGTCGTTTGAAACCTCACCGCTACAATGGTTTCGCTGTCCAACCTATAAGCGACAGCTTCCCAGTGAATGCTAATGTAATTTGACTTTACGAGTTCAAGTATCGAAGACCCGGAGGAATCCAGACCGACGATTTTTGTCTTGTCCTAACCGAGGGGTAATTTTATCGATGTAGGTTTTTTCAATTTCATTTTTTAGCCATACAATACTAAGGGCAGTAGAGCCACTGACCAATGAAAACAAAACCGTAACACATGCATATAATTCATGTTTTGTAGGCTAACATGTGTAAGTTATTCATTTTCATCGATGAACCCTCCGAAGACTCAATTAGTCAGTTGGTTGGAGAGTTGCGACAGCAGTTGCTATCCTCAAAAGCTAAGTCCTAAAATCATAAAAATCAATTGGACAGAAGCATGCGTTGCACGTGGCTTGCGTGGGTAATAACAGTTACTGTCTTCATTCTGATTTTCTTTGTAATCTGAAAATCGTAATTGTTGCCATTGGACATGTACTACATACCTCGGCGTTTTTAGTTTAGTGGTGGTGAAAATAAAAGTGGTTCATGGCTTGGTATTATCGTAATTCGATTACGATTGTATGAATCAATGGGTTTTTAGCTTGTGAGAATACCAAGAAACTATGGAAATAAACTAAGACTAACTAGGAAATGTAAATTCAAGTATCTCGGATATCTCGTGCGTATGCCCAATGGAAATCGCAAGCAATAAAGGAAATAAGCAAATAAAAGCAAGGAAACAACAAGGTACAAGCATGAAAGCCTAAAGTACTACTATGCATGCATGATCATGAATTTTCAAAAATGAAAATTACCAAAATTGAAAGCACCAATGGAAAGAGCAATAAAAGTTGACGTGAGAGTTTAAATCTTTTCAAAAAATAACAAGAAATGAAGAGTAGATATAGGATTCAACCTAAAACTATGCATGGAAATAAAAACCTAAATAAATCATATGAAATACTCAAAATAAAAATGATCAAGGACCCGATATATGATCTTGGTGTGTCACTCACCAAGATTCCATAGCCAAATCACAAATTCTAACAATAAATCCGAGAGCTAAGGCAAAATGCATAAATTGAAGAACAAGCATGAAATTGAAGAATAAGGAAGAAAATAAAGGAAAATTTATTTGGATTAAGAAAGAGAATCCAAAAGCTTGAATGAAATTACAATCAAAATAAAATTCAAGTGATGACTTGAATTCTTCTTGAGCTTACAAGCCCAAGAAAAAGCTTCAAAATAAATCTAAGAACTAGAGAGAGAAATTAATTTCAAACTCATGCAAGAGTTGGGAGAATAGTGGATAATCTACAAAAATGAGAGTTGTGTTCTATTTATACTAGGTTTAATTGGGGTCAAATGGGTCAAATTAGCCTTTAAAGGCTTGATTTTCCGGGTTTGACCCGAATTTGCACCCTAGCGTGAGTTTTGGCTTCGCCTGGCTTGGGTTGGCATTAAGATGTTTAAAATTTTTTGAAAATATTCAACTCACTTTTTATTTTATTGAAGGAATCGGACTTTTTGACTTTGATTCAAAGGGAGGAGACCGACAATGGAATGGTAACTTAGTCGAACATTTGTAGTTTTGAAAATCAAATACAAAACATAGTTTTTGAAATTACATGCCTTGATTGATTTTAAATTGAAACAAGACGAGGTTACTACTCGTATTAAAAAGGTCGAAGTCGTGGAGTTGGATGGTGATAGTTCAACCGTAAGGAAGCTGATGTTCGATGGCGATGGGATAGGTTCCACTTCATCGAAGACATCTAAGGTTCTATCTAAGAATGGAAAATCGGTGCGTAAGGAAGTCCTAAACTTCGAGGAAGGTTGTGGTGCTGGGATTGATGAGGAAGAGAAACCAAGAATTGGAGGAATTGTGCAGGATGATGAGGAATAAAAAAATTCTTAATTATTTATTTTTTTTATTTTTTTGACTTTGATTTATTATGAAGTTGGTATTGCTTTGAATGTTGCTATTGGGATTTAGAACTCTTATTAAGCTGAGGGAGAAAGCATTATATGCTTAGACAATATTTATGTGATTTAAACATCTGATATTTTTCAGATTTTAAATTACTTAATAAAATCTTTCTATTATTATTTACTTTTGACTTTAGATAACTATTACAAATAATAGTCTTTTATGTGAATGTATGTTGCTTCATCTTTTATACATATTTTACTATAAAGTATTTATCTTTAAAAGATTGATATTTAAAGTAGTTTAAAAGATTGTTGCCTAACGTAGGAGGGTTTTTTTGTTTTCAAGTTTTGGGCAGTGGGTCCTATAATCTATAACATGAATTATTTATCAACCAACAAGAACATATACCAAATAAAGTAATCTAAAAATTACAGTAACTAATGTTATACACAAATATATTCGCATAGCATAACTTAATAAAGTACAAAAAGTTAATGCAAGCTCTGATCATTGCCAATATTAATGAATGATTAATAAGAAATAAAGTACAGAAAGTTAACGCAAGCTCCAAAATAAACAGCAGTGGTAGTTGAGTACACCGTTAAGTTGTGAACGACATTTTATGAACCCCTGCCTTAATCTCGAGATTATGGAAACCAATTACTTAATAAAATTGAAATAGTTATTTGAACTTTTTTTTAATGTATATGTTGTTGAGAAATAGAATATTAGAAACGACCATATTTCTTAATATACACGGATTAAAAAAATTAATACGGAAGAGAATAATGTTTAAAATTTGTAGATTTTTTGAACAATAAAACCGCAGATATAAATATAAGAGAATATTAATATTTTTAAAGGTCGTAAATTATAGGTCTTTCTTAATATCCAATTTGTATAAACTATATAAAACTATTCAATTATTATGTTCCATAATAATTGTAGAAAATTTAATAAAAGAGATTCGAAAAGTATTTTTTTAACATTTAATCATATAGATTCATTATTGAGAAGTTTGTGATATGATATGTTTAAAATTAGAAAAGAATTTTTTATATTTTGCAGGTAAATCCACGGGCGTTTGTTAGAAAATATTTTCTATTTTTAAGAATCCTGTTAACCGAAGATTCTATTTAAAAGATAAGTTATATGGTTATCTTTTAACTATTAAATATAAAAATATAATTTGTATCTTATCAATTTTCAAAAGATTTGTTTTAAATATCTCTCCGTGTGCCTATAAGATTATCTATAATTAACTCTAAAATCATAAATTTACTGCCACGTAGCCGGCAAGTGTAATAGGGTTTACAATATTATTAAAAGAACACTCATACATACATCTGAAGATAAACACATAACGGAAATCAGCATTTGGAGCAGCACATTGGTAGTAAACAATGTGGGGAGGAAGGCCGATATCATACGGAAAAGAGCATAAATAGACAATACATTGGCAGGTAATTCTTTTTTTTTTAATTATGCTTTAAACTTAATATCAGTAAGAATCTGTCGTACATGTTTTCCTGTAAATCCTTTAAATCTGCAATTAGTATTTGAGAAATTAATATTATAATTATATTGTATTTATATGTTATTAGGTTTTGTTTCAAAAACTTGAAAAGAATCATGTGCAAAAATTCTTTTTACCTGTTTAAGTGCAGTCCTATAAGTTGTTTTTCTCGAGATGTGTGACTTTTCCAGTGATCTTCGACCTCTGATACAGTAGTACACAGTTAGTATATAATTGTACTTTATAAAATATAAACTCTAGTTATAAGATGTAAGGATGACATTGATACTTATCTTTTTTTGTGATGTGTTTGTTATCCAGAGTGCTATGTGCCTTAACCTGCAATATTAATGCAATAAGTTTTAGATTAAACATATACAAATAAAAATCGCATTGTATATATATTACAGTATATTATATATAGTGCTCTGTTCAATCGTATCTTTTTAAAAGAGATGTCTTCATTCGTGGCATTGTTACACCTACTTAGACCCTGGACTCCATTCAGAGGCATTATCATACTATGATAGGTCATGTCAGGTTTCCAGCCGATAAACTTTGATATATCTTTTAAAAAACTTTCAAGTTGTACAAGAATTGTATTATGTGCAGAATAAATTTGTGTACTTATCTTTTTTCTGTGGTTAGTACTCTGTTGCATGTTCTTGTTTGCTTGCTTCCATTCCTAAGTAGCATTCTCCATGTGAAAGTGAAATATATTAAACTGAACTAACTTAAGTAAAAAAAAAAAGCAATGAGATTACAATTTTGAAATAACATAGTCAGAGCAAAATGTTAACTCTGTAGACATACTCAAACAGAAAAAAAAATATTTACTATGTGTTGAACATAAATTGTTTTATATAATACATTGTTTTATAAAAATAACCCATATATCAACAGATTAACAGGTTAATCTTTCAGTGATTACATAAAAATTCCTACCATGTTGATCAAACAACATGCATAATACTATAAGATAAAACATTCCATATAAATCAAGAAGCCATCATCTTCGTTTTTTTTTTTAAATCTTCTCATAAATATTTTGCTCAATCCATCATTAAAGATAAAATACCAAACAATATCAATCATACAAAATTGAACATGCAACTACAGTAAATAAGAAGAGATTTAATTACAAATTATTTACATACTCATAGAAAAATGTGAACACATTAACTACTAAAAGCAGACTGAAATATTAATAATTTCAAAACATAAAAAGATTTATCACAAATATTGTTATTAAAAACAAATCACATTTCAGTATGCTTCATAGGTTAAATGTTCACTGATTAAGCTAATCAATTCTTTCCATGTAGATCAAACAGCATGCAGACTAAAATACCAAACAATAGCATTTGATTAAACATAAAATATGCAAGTTACATGTAATTATTGCCAATCAGTATAAAAATCCACATCTGTATAATTTCAAAATAAAAGAAACCCTTCAGATAAATGTACATGCAGCAACCTGACTATTTATTTATTATTTTTTTAGTTTTACTCTACAAGAAAAACTGGAAAATAGAGACAGATATTTAGAGACAGATCTTTCCGTTGCTAATAGCAACAGATTAGCAACGGAATATCAACCGATTTTTTCATTAATTTTGTAAATTATTATTTTTAATTAATTTAGCAACAGAATAAATATCCGTCTCTAATTAGTAACGGAAATATAATCCGTCTCTAATTTTAGAGACGGAAATATGATCTGTCTCTAATTTTAGAGACGGAATATATATATCCGTCTCTAATTAGAGACGGAAATATGATCTGTCTCTAATTTTAGAGACGGAATATATATATCCGTCTCTATTAGAGACGGATATATATATTCCTTCTCTATCTCTAATTAGAGACGAAAATACGATCTGTTTCTAATTCCCCAAATTAATAGATAATATCCATACACCCGACCGTCCAATTGAACAAAAAACACGATACACAGAGCTTTAGAAAATGAGAAGAAGAGTCGTACGACGCCGTTGATGAAGATGACTCCGACAACGAAGGCGATGGGAAGACGAAGCGCAAGAGAAGCAAACCGAACTTTGATGATGATGACGATGAGGGTTATGATGGTTGAAACGACCGCCGCCGCCGCGGATCGAAGCTGCATAGGAATTCGGTGGTGGATTATATCAAATTGGAAGTGATTCACACTAGCGACGAAGAAGAGGAATTGATTTGGACGGGGATGACGGTTAGCGTTCTTTCCCCCCTTCTTTTTTTCGGTTTTGCACAGGGTTTTTAGGTTTAATTGTTGGGTTTTGTGGCTTAATTTGGGGATTTATGTTTTTCTATGCAGCATGTATTAGGTTTCTGTTTTCGTATATTATTATTAATTAAGTCAAATACCAATTTTAAGCCGTTTATCCTTTTTCTGCATTTTATGTTGAATATCGGATGACCTAATTTTTGAGGAGTGAATCTGAGCCAAGAATAAAATGATATATCGATTCAATTTGATGGTTGCTCTCAAGTCATCAGTGCATTTGTATGACTTGCGTTACTTAAATGGGAGGCCTCAAGTTAAAGAGCCTTTTACGGACATCCCTATAAAATGTGTCCGCTCAAGTTCAGGTTTAGGAGGTACTGTAGTAATAGCTGTATTTTCTCCTTGGTTGAAATGCATGCAATGATCTCTAAAAATATCTCATGGTTTGTTTAGTTTCATACTTTTTTTGTTTTCTTGAAACTGAACAAGGTTTTCACTTGCTATTTTTTCTTCTTCATTATTTGACATTTTAGGCGTAAGCACTGTGCATCTTTTTGTTGTAATCTCTAATCCAATCTAAGTTATGACACGTACTCATGCATAATTTATGGTTGGATCAACTGATGGCAGGGTTGCTTTAGAGTACCTTGGTGAATCTAACTCACAGAAAGATGGGTCAGTATTAGTGACATAATTTTGTTTAAAAAGTTCTTAAATAATTTTGTGAAAGATTCATAATTATTAATTTGGGTCAGTTAACATACTAGCAATTCTCCAGCATGTTAGATACCTTTTCACTTAAGCTTGGGCTTGTGCAGATATGCTTTCAGATGTCATCCAAAGAACAATGATGGAAAATATCATCTTGTAGTAGTAAATGACATTGCTTTTAATCCATCGTACGTGTCCTTTAGATTCCAGTTACTAACTCCTTTTCCTTTTTTCAGTTTATGCGGTGTCCTCGTTACCGGTGACAATGAAGGCCATGAAACAATATGGGATGTTCAGAACCAGAAACGCTTAATGGAGGTATCGTTAAATTTTAATTTATGGGAAAAATGCTTAAGCTTCCAATGGATGTTCTTCATTCAGGAGTGGGTATTGTCAAACCACCATGTTYTTGCCACAAGATAAATTYAGTCCRCTTTATTTTACTGGTCTATCTCTATTTTAACCCATATGCAACAACTAATAAGCACATAGTGTCACCATTATGCGTGATCTAGTGAAGATTTAACTGTGCAAATGATTTATATGTTTCTCATGAATTCCTGGCTATTTTTCAGTTGCCTAAATATCCAAATAGTGCTGCTTCATTGTCATATAACCATAGTAGGCAGCTTTTGGCCGTCGCATCAAGTTATACTTACCAGGAGGCAATGGGTGCAATGGGTGCGCTTTTCATATCGTCATGGTTTGTTGTGTTTGGAGAATTTGTGTACATTTTTGGCGGTTGGTGTCCGGATACGTGGAAAGGGTTCACTTTAGCTGCAATGAAAGATTTGTTGCCGGTGGTGAAACTATCGATATCGTCTGGTGTGATGATATGGTAATAATCGTGTCTCACTTGTGGCTATATTGTGATTTAAGAGTTGTAGATATATATGTGTAAAAAAATGGTTTTGCAATTTATAAAAAGCTTTTTGTTTGTGTAGGTCAATTTTGCTTATGACATGTTTGATATTGACACAAAATTTAAAAATAAATAGATAAATTAATAAGGGATTCTTTAGCAAATCGTAATTTATAGGAGAACTATTATCTCTGATTCTTTAAAACTACAACAATAAATTTGCAATTTAGCCCTCATTTCTTATTAGAACCATCTCTGTCAGTGTCTTACAAAATTGATGTTGTATTTATCTTGAATGATAATGTGATTAACATATAAATCTGTCTTCTTGGTTATCCTATAGCTTGGAATTATGGTACTATGCGATTTTGGTCTTACTGGCTGGATACATGAAAAATGCAAAGGTTGCAATATCTGCCTTTTCCATTTGGTAAGCTAAAAAACAAAAGGCTACTCATATATATATTTTTCTTGCAGAATCAAGGACTCTACTGATTGCAGTTGAAATCTTCAGCCTTAATATCAGCAGTTGGATAATCATGGGCATCCTCGGCATTATGGGTGCTGCATGGTAATAATTTTGCTCATGCAAAATGTGCGTGCACACACACCAATAAAATAATAATAATAAATATTGAATCCATTCTTGTTTCACTTTTATCATTTTTTTCCTTAAAAAAAACAATGAATTAGTTTTTGTTGTTTGACAGTGTACGGATAGCGAATGAGCTATGTAGAGGCGACGCCAAGGACGATCGCTTAGGTGGACATGCAAACATTGTTACTGTCGATGGTACTCAGCTAGACATTGGATTCCAAGTGTTTAACAGAGTAAGTATTTTTTTTAATAGTAAATTATGATTATTATTAGTCTAGTTTTACGAAAATTAAATTGTCTTTTAAAATTAAAAATACTCTCGTGTTGTTGTTATTATTATGATTCCCAACTACTTTTAACTTATGCTCTACAGTGAATCGTTAGTGTTACTAAAGCACAAAAGTTTTTACTAACATTCACTAATGCTTCATGCATATCATCATTGTTTGCACAAAATGATGTTTTCACAATTCYCAAGGTTTTGTTTTCTTCTCAAAACAGGTTACATATCCTAACATGATGGAGTTGTTTGAGAGTCTAGGAGTCGACATGGAGCCCTCCGACATGTCRTTCTCTGTGAGATTGGYCGATGGCCAAGGCTGCATATGGGGGACCCGTAACGGGTTCTCCAGTTTGTTCGCGCAAAAGAAGAACATTTTCAATCCGCAATTTTTGAAAATGATCCGAGAAATCAACAAGCTCAATGAGGATGGAAAAAAGTAAGTCATATTATATATATATATATATATATATATATATATATATATATATATATATATATATATATATATATATATATATATATATATCATATTAGTCAATTAAACTTACTTTTTATATTGTTCCTCCTTTGTCCCAGTTATACTGAAGAGCTTGAAAACAATCAGGACCTTGATCTCAATGAGACGTTGGGCCATTTCCTTCCAAGAGGATCGAGCAACCATGACATTTCCTCCAACAAGATTTCGCTTGTCGTTTTTCATTTTGGATGTCGTTTGACATTTAAGATATTATCATTTTATCTTTTGGAATTATAGATGTTGTGAAAACATTATTTTTGTTTGTCATTTTGTATTTTGGATATGTTGTGACTTTTTCGTTTGATAATATTTTAATTGTCATTTTGTATTTTTGGATTGAGTTAAATTGGAGGTATTTTCTAGTTTATTTGGTCATTTAGTATTTGTTTAAAAAATACTTGATTATAGGAAAAAAAAATATAAAATATTAATAATAAAAAATCGACACATTAAAATTAGCAACGGATAATCCATTCTGTTGCTAAAAATGGGGTTTATATTTTAGCAACGGATTTATTTCGTTGCTAAATAGCCAAATTAGAGACAGAATTTTCGTCTCTATTTAGCAACGGACATATTCTGTTGCTAAAAATCCATATTAGAGACAGATATTTCCGTCTCTATTTAGAAACGGATTTATTTCTGTTGCTAAATAGCAAAAAATTAGAGACAGATATTTATGTCGCTATTTAGCAACGGAATTATTCCGTTGCTAATTTTAGCAACAGACATTATTTCCGATGCTAATATTTAGCGACAAGCATTATAACAACGGATTTGGTCGGTTGCTAATCCGTTGCTATTTTTAGCAACAGAAATAACTTATTAGCAACGGAAAAATCCGTCTCTAATTTTCAGTTTTCTTGTTGTGTTAAAAATAAATAATTTAATAAAAATGATAACTAGCAGTAGCAGTTTTTAAATAAAAAAGATATAACTTTTAAAAAAACATTTTATGCAGATAAATGAAATCATAAATCAGAAATTTAAAGATTTTTACCTATTTAAGGATCGTTCAACATTATTGTTCAGCCTAAAACCTTCGACCGGATCCGCAATCCATCTTTGGTAAATAGATCTTCGAATGAAATGAGTTTCCAAACAGACAGAGAGATGAACATTAGAATACCAAAAAGCATATAAGGAATAGCCATGTCACCAAGACCGAGCATCATATAGTCCGAAACATATTTCCCCGGCACCACATTTTCCATCATATTCCTCGGGAACACGATCTTAATCGGCAGCTCCAGCTTCTTCGTTATCATCTCCACCCCGGGCAGACTCAAGCTATTCGCAACCGTATGCACCAGATTCGATTCGTGCTGTGTCACAACCGACACCATCACGTTCGCCCCAAAAACCTCTCCGAGTAGAAAACCAAAACACATCGTACACGAACAAGCACACGAGCAGCATAGTGCAAATCTTGATACTCGGAAACCGAATGTGGCTAAAAAATGCCACACCAAGTGAAACGACCAACAAATTGTTCAACACCCAATGTCCCGTCACGAGCCAAGACACGACCAAATCGACACATATGATTAATACAAGGGTTTGAATCCTTGTCACCGATTTCGTACAGCAACGGGATAAATACTGGTCGGATAAGTCGAGCTGGGTCTTTATTTGAAGGATATAATGCAGCAGGCTAAAGTACAGAGACGATGCCGAGGCGACTGCTGTGAAAGCGGTGAGGAGTTGAGAAACAGAGGGGAATAGGTAGAACATGAGTAAACTGAACGAGCTCATAATCAGGATCATTAAGGCTTTAGATCGGTCTAAGGTGATAGAAGCTTCTAAAAGGTCTCAATTACGCTCTATTTCTTTTCCGTAGGTTAGGGCTCGAGAGGCAGAGGCATATGAAATGACGACGGCGGTGATTAAAAATATTATTGAGGATGGTTCGAGCAAATAAGCGAGTTTCCATAAGGGCTCCATTTCTGCAAGAAAATATAATCTTTATTTTAAAACCTAATGGAAGATCGTGTACTCGTTTGGACATAATGAAAAATATAGTAAAACTGTGGGGTTTTGGTTTTTATTTTTACTACATTTGATGACACAAAACCTTTAACTATTTTTAAATCCAGAAGAGAGATTCTCTCAAGGGGGGTGTTCCAGTGAAGGGTAAGCTGTGATGAGATTTACAATTGAGCAATCCAGGTGGTCGACCTGCTTGCCAACCATGGAGCACTCGAACTTTAAGGAATTAGAGTCTTTGACGGCGATGGAAATTTGGTCGGAGAGGAGGATTGGGTAGGAGGGGATCTCTTTGATTCGCTTCTCGTGCCGCTCGATTGCACTCTACTTCGGGGATTGGAGATTTTGGGGGATGCTTGTAGGTGTTACGGCGGCGAATAAGGGTTTCGCTGCTATTGACGGTGGTGGTGGATTGAGAGAAATTTGGGGTGGCGAATTTAGATTTTTGTTTTGGGGAAAAACACATGGTTTATTTCTTTTTTTTTTTCCTTTTTCTCCTTTGTGTTAATTATTTGCCTCTCTATTTGAAGGATTTCAAAAGTTATAATTTCCTTAACCATTTCCTTTGTTTCTAGGTAGACGTGTTAATCCGGTTATTAATCGGCCGGTTAATTAACCAACTGTTAATAATCGGTGGTTAATTTAACCGGTTTTGGCTTAACCGTAACCTAACCGGTTGAAAAGCGATTAAGATTATGGTTAAACCGGTTAACCTAACAGGGCGGTTAACCGCCGGTTTTTATAATTTTCTTTTTGATAATTTAAATTTAGAAATTTAAATAAAAATTGAATAATTGAAATTTAAATGGAATTAGAATGAGATAATTAAATTTTGAATATTTTGAAGTAAGAAGTTTTTATTTATTTTGAGACAAATAAATTTAAAAGGACTTGATATTAATGCTAATATTCACAAACAACCAAATTAATAAGATGATGTTTCAAAATAACACAAAAAATTCACATTACAAATTAAATTCTAAGATTTTTTTGAAGTAAAAAGTTTTTTAAAAAATAATTTTTTTTAAAAAGGACTTGATTTTAATTCTAATATTAAAAATTAAAATTTTAAATTTTAATATTAGAATTAACTTGCTTACGTATCCTTATAAAGGAATCAAAGTCCACGTAGTTCGAACTTTTTTTGTTTGAAAAAAATAAGTTAAAAAAAAGGACTTGAATTTAATTCTAATATTAGAAATTAAAATTAAATTTTAACTTTTAATATTAGAATTAAATTGTCTACGTATCCTCGAAAAGGAATCAAAGTCCACGTAGTTCTTTTACTTACCTCACTTACCTACTTACCTATTCGTCGTTGTCGTTGCTTACCTATTAAAGATTGTTGTGCTTCGTGAGCAACACTAATAGGTCTAGGAATTGGAATATTTGAAGCTTCTAAAAAAGGTCCTAATGCAACGTTATAAACTTTAAGTAAATCTTCTAAACCCTCAATCCGATAATCCGGGTCTAAAATTTTTGCAATCAAAAATACCTTGGGAATGTAATGAAAATATTTGACACATTTACTCAACATACTATCGATACATTCACTTAATTCAGAGTTATCGAGTAAAGCATTACTAACAAGTACTATTTGAATACAATGATCAACAAACATTGAGGAGGTAGGATAATAAACACCAGATAAAGCCACGATGGCATCGTTAAACGTTTTTAAAGGGACATCATATTATAACAATCATCCCACACATGCGGAAATAAAGCGAGATCGACATATTCATTATTAAAAAATGAGCAAAATAGATCTCTATATTCATAAGTATCATTAAGCAATTTATAAGTAGAGTTCCAACGATTTGGCAAATCATTTGAATATATTTTTAGATGCAATTGATTGGCCTTGCAAAATCCTCACCTTTTTCTTGAAGTGAATCGTGGCCACGTAGATAATATATAGCACTCCTAATCGGTTGAATTTTAGATTTAAAAAGAGTTAAACCATCTTGAACACATAAATTCAAAATATGACAAAATGCATCTAACATGAAAAAAAATTGCCGCCAATAGCGGGTTGATAAATAATTTTTAACAAATCTAAACTAGCCGTATTAGCGACGGCATTATCAAATGAAATTGAAAAAACTTTGTTAGTTAAATGATACTCGTACAAAACAGTGGATATTTTGCGCGAAATATTCACCGTCGTATGTTGACTAGCAAACTTTCTATATGCAATTAAACATTTTTGCAAAGTCCAAATATCAATCCAATGGCAAGTAATTCCCATATAATTATGATAATGAAAGGAATCCGTCCAACTATCCGAACATATAGAGACACTATGAGGCAAACTATCAAATATTGAAATCAAATTCAATTTATACTCACCTGCCATTTTTTCAATATCGCGAGTTAATTTATTTCGTAAAATCCTAGTGCTAGATGGATTAAATGCACCCCTAGTATAATTTCCATAATGATTACTATGCGCATGATTAAAATGAAGACTCATAACAGAAACAAATTTTGCAAGAAACTTTCTGTGACTACTTTCAGTATTTTGAAATAAGCTAGAAGAACTCGTACCTGGCCGCCGGTCCCGACGCCGCTGGTAGATGAAGATGAGAAGTTTAGCTGTGTTTGAGAGCTTTCCATGCCATACTTGTCAGGATGCTTTTTCTCCATGTGGTATTTGAGCGAGCCGTAGCCTCTATTAGTTTTAGAACCGAAGGTGTAATGAGAATTGCAATAATTGCATTGCGCTCGAGATTCGCCGTCAATCGTATTTTTTGTGAAATGCAACCGAAAGATGGGTGGTGGCATATCATCCGCTCCCTTCTCATCTTCATCCAAATTGACGGCGGCTGGCGGTTCGGTTTCGTCGGAGCTAGGTAAATCTTCTTCAAAATTGGTTTGATTTTGCGAGTCGAAGTTGATTTTATTATATAGATTCTCGACTTGTTCCGCCATCATCTCATCGGAAACATAATCTCCGGCAAAGGCCGAATATTGTAGTCGAGATCCTCAACCTCAACCTCGACGAGAAGAGGTTGGAGTGTTGGTATTGACATGACAAGAAGAGCTTGCCATAGTGATATTATAAAAGAGAATTAAGTAAAATGAGATTAGTAAGGAATAATAAGAATATTATTGATAATATTATTTCTTGCACAAATTAGAAACTTGACTTTAAGCTTGAAAATATAAGAGAAGAAGAAGAATAGTAGAGATAAATTGGTGTAAGGATTGGTGTTGGAGAGTGGGGTATTTATAGGTGTCAAAATCTGCAAAAAAAAACTTAAGAAGAAAAAGTAGTCTTTGTAACCGGCGGTTAACCGCGGTTAAACTGGTTAACCACGGTTAAACCGCCCAACGACTACTTTTGTTTGAACTTGAGTCGTTGATCTTCAATGGCTAGTTGATCTCAGCCATTGATTATTAACGGCCATCAACCGCGGCGGTTAAGGTTAAACGGTTTGGTTAACCGTAACCTAACTGCCGACGATCGGTTGACAGTTACCGTTTTAACTGTGACCGCCGGTCAACGGTTAACCGTAACTGGTCAACCAGTTATTAACCGGCGGTTTACCGTTTAACCAAAACCGGTTCAACACCTCTACCAGCATCCTCCAGGACCAAATCCCATCGTGGCCCGAAACCAAACAAAACAATCCCTCGAATCTCCGCTGCCTGAAACTCACGAGACCCTGTTCCGGCCCGTGCAAGACCCGAGAGCCATAACTATCTACGCCGGCACACCCTCTGGCCCATAACCCCGTCGCCGCTGTCGAATCGTGCCACCGCGTTGACGCCGAAGAAAGCGGGAGCCGCTGAATTGGGATGCTGTTACTACTGCCACGCCGTCACCACGTCAATAAGTCGGTTACCGCCACCGGATTTCCAAGTTAAGGACAAAGGAGGTGGAGAGAATTTTGCCCGAACAACTTCTAAAATCTGGGCAGAAAAAGATCCGCCATGCCCGGAGAGGAGCGACGACTGCATTCGCCTACACACGGAAGTCATTTCCAGCCGCCGGCGATGACCAAACGGGAGAGGTGCTGCGCCAATTTCTGCTTTTGGAAAAGAAGAAGATAAGAAACGGAAATGATGGAGAATTAGGTCTGGTTTTGTGCTTTATACTCAGCAACTTTCCAATAAATTACCAATAGACCCCCCAGAACTTTTAACCTTTTTTAATTGAACCCCTAACTTTTGCCACCCTTTTCAATTTAACCCCCGACTTACCGACAACCCCAAATTTATCCCCCACATTTACCCAAAACCCCAATTTAGCCTACAAATTACCCAAACCCCAATTCAGCCCTCGATGTATGAAAGCCTCGATCCAGCCCCAGAAATTTTTATTAAACTTCAATTTAGTCCAGTCTTATTATTTTTAATATTATTATAATATTTTTACGTATTTTAAATATATATATATATATATATATATATATATATATATATATATATATATTAATATTTAAAAAAATTATAAAATAATTACTAATTAAGTATATTTTTAATTGATTAGGTGACGAGCAAATCGGGACATAGGATTCAACCACGTGCATATCACTCGACTTTTTACGAGGTAGAGACCATCAACTTGTCTTATGTTAAATTATACGTGCTCAAATCTATGTGCTATGTATATCATAAAATTCTATGTCTATAAAATTAATATATTTGTGGACAGCAAAAGTTATCCATGACCGGGAAAAAGGGTTGTCGGGTTTATCCTGGCGCGCTATATCCAATGATTACAACCAGGGCCTAAAGTGCCTATGACCGGGGAAAAGGGTCATCGGAAAAGCCCGCCGTATTTTACTTGTAGTCAACTGTCTTCGACGTTAAAATTGGGAATTCAATAACCAGATGTAAAAAAGAAAGTAGAAAGTAAACATGTGGACAAACTTTTTAAGGCAAATTAAGTAACAAGTGAATTGAAGAATTAAAATTACAGAAATTTACAAACAAATTGGTTTAAAAAGGGCACTCGCAAAATTTACACAAACAAGTGATTTTCAATTTTTCATTGTTGCTATCACCATATCACCCACGCATACCTATTGCAACTTATTCGGAATTCCCTTTATACCTCTAACAAAAATAATGTGGAGATTCTTTGCATCAATATTATCGACGCAGTTCACCATCACCTATAGCCAAGAGACATACAAAAATATATATTAATTATACCTATTAGCATTGTTATTTAACATTTAGAAGCATCACAAGCTATATTTAATAGTATTATGGGTTAAATAGTATAACACCAACAACTTTATTAACAAATCAAATTACTAATATCATTTACAACAATAACAAACATTTAAAATCTTGTCAGGCATAATGTAGGCACTGTGATATTTATGTTGGAATAATTACAATAATTCGAGCACAAACAGAAAATTTGTAATAATCACTAAAATTGGAAAAATAATACGGAAAATATAAAAAGTCGAGTCGAGAAGTTCTCTTTCCGCAAAACGATTTTGCCTCGGTAGTGCCCTTCGATTTTGGCAAAATGTTCCCAAAGATAAAATGACTTCGTCCCTCATATTACAGCACCATAAGTATCAGGGCTCCGGCGAACTGAAAGAAAAATGAACTGAGCTACGAAATGAAATGCAGAATATGAGTATGCTATCCAATTGATGTTCAGGTGTTCTTATATTGAATTTCAGGTGTTCGTGCGTATGGAAAGTGAACATGAAAATGCAGGAGCCTCACCCTTTTATAGGGGCTCATTTCAGGTGTTACGCAGCCAATTATGACATCCATAAATGCAGTTTTATGACGTTCAAATTGGTCAGCATCTGGCAGCATGAACCTGGACAGGTTCAGCGTGAACATTCAATCAGAAGAGTGCAAGCGTGTGCTTGCCATATTGGAGCGTGTGTCAGGAGCGTGCTTTCCGTTTTGAAGCGTGTGTCAGGAGCGTGTTCGTTCAAAAATATATTCAGGGTTGAACCAGAACACCCCCACGGACCACCTCAATCAGACCAATTGCCCAAGACCCAATACCCAAGACCCAAGACCCAAGTCCTAAGTCCCAGGGCCAGATCCCAGGACCCAGGACCGAGGTTCGGGTCCAGGACCGGGCTCGGATCCGCTCGGCTCCGCCATCGGCTTCGCCGAAGGCTGACGGGCGAACCCAAGTTTAGGAGCCCGCGTAAACTTTGTTCACACAAAGCCCACAATACCCGCTAGCCCACTTGATGTCCACTCATTAAAAGTTAAACACTTTTAAACTCCCTTCCACATTGAATAATATCCAATGTGGGATAAACTTTAAAACACTTAAGCAACCGTTCAACTTCAAAGCATTATTTCTCACTCGCCAATAATTGGATTTTAGAAATTCAAAATGCTATGATCATCTACACGACATGTAGAATAAGCCTATACAATTCGTTACAATGAATTTTCGCTGCACCATTAAAGTGAATAAATCCAATTTAATAATAATCCCTCACATGAGTGAGAATACCCAAAAATAAACATGCATGTATGCAAATACATAGCTCAGTCCTTAAGAGACAATAGAGAATAGGGATAGGTGGCTTATGGCCTTGAACCTTCCTTAGTCAATACTACCGAGCATACCGGCAGATTAGTGAACATAATTCTTGAACTATTCCCCTTTGTGTATACTAGACAATAGTACCAACCCACTAAGGACTCAAAATCCTTCCGTTCTCACGTTTGTGCCCGTTTCTAGCCATGGACAACTTCTTTGGATTCATGAGCTTCAGTAGAAGCGGCCCTCACTTCTCGCTTACATATGTGATTCTTCAAATCAGCATTCTGTCATACTCAAGTCAAAGACCTACACAAAAATCATTAAAAATTAGAGATTTAACCTCACCACGTTGACAGATTATAAACTCTACTTTTGCCGTTAAGGAATAGGGTCGTTGAGTTCAACTTACCCAGACTTTTGTAGTTTAGTTTTCCCATTGAACCAAATTTGTGGGATCTCCACTCATCATGGTTGGGTTTCCACTACAATCATCTTTAAGATGTGCATTTCACTCCCATTCCTTCTAGCAACTTGTACATCTGATCTCGAGCTATGTTCTTAGTGAATGGATCCGCTAGATTATCTATCGAACTTACGTAATCAGCTGAGATAATCCCACTCGATAACATATGTCTTACGGTGTTATGTCTCCGACGAATATGTCGAGACTTACCGTTATACAAACCACTTCTTACCCTTCCAATAGCAGCTTGACTATCGCAGTGAAGCATAACTAGCAGCACGGGTTTCTTCCAACATGGAATATCTTCTAAAAAGTTACGAAGCCATTCTGCTTCTTCACCTGCTTTATCCAAAATGATAAATTCAGATTCCATGGTGGATCGGGCTATACATGTGTGTTTAGTGGATCTCCAAGAAACAGCTCCTCCCCCTATTACAAACACATATCCACGTGTTGGCAGAGAGTCCTTTGTGTCGGATATCCAGTTTGTATCACAGTAACCTTCAAGTACCTTAGGGTATCTACCATAATGTATCCCAAAGTTCAGAGTATACTTTAAGTATATAAAAACTCTCACAAGCGCTTTCCAGTGTTCTCTACTTGGATTGCTTGTATATCGACTCAGTTTATTAACTGAGCAAGCTAGATCAGGTCTTGTACAGTTGGAGATGTACATCAAACATCCAATGATCCTAGCATAATCCTTCTGAGCAACAGGGTCACCTCTGTTCTTACTTAAGTGAACGTCGAGTTCCATAGGTGTCTTTGCTGGAAGACTATCGTGTGCATTGAGTTTCTTGATCACTTTCTCAATGTAATGAGATTGTGACAAGACAATCCCATATGGAGTTCTTATAATTTTTATACCAAGAATTGTGTCAGCAACTCCCAGATCCTTCATGTCAAAATTCCTTTTTAGCATGAGTTTCGTCTCGTTAATCACTTGTAGGTTGCTACCCATGATTAATATATCATCTACATAAAGACATACTATAACAAATTTGTCATTAGTATTCTTAATGTAGACACACTTATCGCACTCGTTTATCTTGAAGCCATTTGACATCATCACTTCGTCAAATTTCAAGTGCCACTGTAAAGGTGCTTGTTTCAAGCCATACAAAGACTTAACAAGTTTACACACCTTTCATTCCTGTCCAGGTTTTACAAAACCTTCAGGTTGTTCCATATAGATTTCCTCTTCTAAATCGCCATTTAGAAAAGCTGTTTTCACATCCATTTAGTGAATCTCAAGATTGTGCAAAGCAGTAATCGCTAGAGGCACCCGGATTAGAGGTAATTCTCGTCATAGGAGAGTATGTATCAAAGAAATCATATCCCTCCTTCTGGAGAAATCCTTTCACAACCAAACGAGCTTTATACTTATCGATTGATCCATCAGCTCTGAACTTTCATTTCAGAATCCATTTACTCCCTAAAGGTTTACAACCTTCAGGTAAATCGGTCAGAATCCACGTATGGTTTTGCATGATCGAATCGATCTCGCTCTGTACAGCTTCCTTCCAAAATGAACTATCAGTCCGTGAGAATACTTCTTTTAGTGAATTTGGTTCTTCATCCAAGAGAAAAACCACATAGTCGGGACCGAAGTCCTTCGCAACTTTAGCTCGAGTGCTCCATCTAGAAGTTAGAGCTTCAAGTTCTGAACCGGGTCTTTTACGAGACTTAGGTGTTAGAATAAGGTGACCAACAAGCCAACTTGTGGCTGTGGTCTGACTTTTCTCTTGTAATACAATCGGTTTTTATTCATAATAATATCTTTTAAACTTATTGGCATTCCATATCTTTTATCCCATGCTAGTTTCATAGATATGGTCCTGATGAAGTTACTTTATTACGGTGGATTGGTCTAGCAGAACCGTGAGATAATCCAGCACGTAATGTAACTCATCGAACTTGTTCCTAGTCTAAGGGTTACGCCATAATGAGGATACAGGCCTTTCACATAAAGAATAGTACTTAGTGTATGTGGACCGCATCTCATCGGTCACGGTGTCTAGACATCGACATACATAAGTAGGTGCTCATAAGATGATTTCACTGAACTCCCTCACCTAGAAATCTCTAAGTGGTTCCCACTCATCGAGTAGATGATTTCTATTGTATAGCGTACAACATTAATCCTTAAGACCCAGACCTCACCGTGACTTCACTAGAGGACAGGCTATGTTGTGACCTGTCTCTGTGTCTCTTTGGAGGCCAATCAAAAGGGGCAGCGTTCACATAGTCGGAAATCTAGTGGGAAGTCTGTGCTTGGTAGTAGGGGATTCGGACGCATGATAAGTCATGGATGTCCTGTGTATTCTGATGTTTGATAAATCCTCGGAGTCTCTGGCCAGAGCTGATAGTGGGGTGTTTAGAGAAATGTGTTTCTCTAARTCACACACGAACGGATTATCTTGAACCTAGAACGTACACACAGTTATTGAACTAGAAAGAGGTCTCGATGAACTAATATCTCTTGTTCAATCGGGACATAGATCGCGAAGGGATCGTACTGTACATATAAGCTATATCACAAGGTTCTTGCAGGCACTTCATTTGTATCTAGGGAATTATGATGCGTTGTTGCTAGGCGCCTCTCATAATTCGTTGGGTTCTGGTTTGACCAGTGATTAAGTAAAATAAGTTTTATTTAATCAGAGACTCTAAGGGACGAGTTCATATAAGAATAATGTGTTGTTCGAATCACAATGTGTTCTGAACCCGCGGCTAGCTTACACCTGAACCATTGAGGGTCACACCACGTGTTTCCTGATTATTGAAAATGACAGCTAGAAATTAATTGTTAATTTTAGCAAAGTTAGATGTCAATATGATTGAATCTAAGATTCGTAATTGTGATTATGAATTGAGAAAAATACGAGAAAATTATTCTGGACACGAAAATATAATTGTTATATTTTTCTCGGAGGTATCATTTGTGAAAAGTGATTTAATTCCAATGGGCTATTTGTTTTAAAATTGGGTCGGCCAATAAGCCCCTTTAAAGTTATTGGGCCGGTACTATTTTATTAAAAGGTTTTGGTTTTGGTTTTTAATTGAGCCCATCCACTTAAAGCCCATTTAGTTGGGCCAGTCCATAAGCTTTTGATTTGGGCTTGTATTTAAAAAAAAAATAAAAAATAAAAAAGTAGAATAAGAAGAAGATGGTTTGAGGCGTAACAGACAGACGAAATTTTTTTCGGCAAAAAGCCCTAGCCACAGACGGAACTCCCAGCCGCCTACCTTCGGCCGCCATCGCTTGCCGCCGGCCGCCATCGCACCGAAATGTTCGGTTCTTGTTTATCCTTTCTTCGTTTTCAATCCCTCGTCGGATCTAGTGCTCCGTCGTAAGGACGTCAGGACATACGGTGTGTGACACCAATTTGTCGGAGACGCATCGAAGCCGCCGGACTCCGCCTCGCTGCCGTCCCCGAGCAGTCGTCGCAGCCGTTCCCGCGCCAGAGTTCCAGCCGTCGCCTGCTGCTGCCCCTCGCCTGAATTTTTCCAGCCGTCTTGCTGCTGTCAAGCCGAAGCCGTCGTTGCCATGCTCTTGCTGCAGCCAAGTCGCCTACCGTCGTTGCCGATCCGAACGCCACAGCCGACGACCGTCTGCCGCCGCTTAGTTCCGAGCCTGCTGCCCATCGCCGGAGAGCCTGCCTTTGCTGCCAGCGCGCCGTCCCTGTCGCCTCCGCACGGGTGCCGTCTAGCCGGAGTCGCCGCTCCACGACTGCCTCACTGCCGTCCCCGCGTCGGAGTTCTTCAACCGCCATCGCCGCCTCGCTGTGATTGCGACTGCCGAAGGAGACAGGGTGCTCCCCGAAATCGCCGCTGCCGTGTGCCGCAGCTGTCGCTTCGTCGTCGGAGGTCCAGGCGGCATCGCTCCTCCGCCGTGCCGTGAGGTACAATGGCTGTTGTTTGAATATATATATATATATATATATATATATGCGATATATGTATGCTGTGTTTGTTACACATATGTGTATATGTGTGCTGAGTGTAAATATATATATATAAATTATGTATTGGTTGCATTCTGTAGTATATTATATATATATATATATATATATATATATATATATATATATATATATATATAAGTGTGCATGCGTAATGTATATGATATATATATTATATATATACTTAATAGAATTCGCATGCATGCAGTATGTTATATAATGCTGAGTATGTGATATATATATATAAATATATTATGCATGCATGTAATATATTGTTGATATATGTATATAATATATAATTATAAATATGATTAATATATTAATATATATATATATATATATAATATATATATATATATATAATTGTTATGTATATGTTTTAATATATTAATTAGAAACCGACCATGCTTATTCGATTTTACGAAAATCAAGTTGTTTCGTTTGTAAAGAAATTTAAAGTATTGTTTGAATTAATTGAAATTAAAAATGGGCCGTCGTCAATTGAATTCGATTCAAAATTCCTTTTATTTAAGAAATTTTGTTTTCCGCTGCGCGACGGCACCACCAAATCCTAACATTAGGTTCATCCCCCACAAGTTCGTGACTTGTAGTTCCTTCAGCATTACCAGTGTTTGAACTGGACGCAGCTTTATCCTTACAAGGATAGATTTCTTCAAAGAATATCGCATTCCTTGACTCAATGGTAGTTCCGACATTCATGTCCGGAACATCTGACCTATGAATTATAAATCGATAGGCACTACTATTCAGTGCATAACATTAAAGATATAATCAACCATTTTGGGTCCGATTGTCACTTGCTTTGGTAGAGGCACTTCTACCTTCGCTAAACACCCCCACACTTTGAGGTATTTGTAAGAAGGTTTCCTTCCTTTCCACAACTCATAGGGAGTTTCGTCCCTTCCTTTAAGTGGAATCTTATTGAAGATATAGTTAGCTGTTAAAACATCTTCCCCCCACATGTTCTGAGGTAACCCAGAACTAATCAACAACGCATTCATTATCTCTTTCAAAGTACGATTCTTGCGTTCTGCAACTCCGTTCGATTGAGGTGCATACGGAGTTGTGGTTTGATGAGTTATGCCACTTTCGTTGCACAACTCCTCAAACGGAGCTACGTATTCCCCTCCTCTATCACTCCGGATAGATTTGATTTTGTAGTTAAGTTGATTTTCGGCTTCATTTTTGAAGTTCTTGAAAGCTTCAATAGCCTCATCTTTACCTCTTAAAAGGTATAGGTAATAATACCTTGTGCAATCGTCAATAAAAGTAATGAAATACTTTTTACCACCTCTTGTTTGCACAAACTTCAAATCACATACATCCGTGTGAATTAATTCTAGAGGTGTCGTGCTCCTTTCTACTGATTTAAATGGTAACCTTTTCATTTTTACTTCTACACAAATTTCACACTTACTTTTATTAACAAATTCATTTACCTTAAGTAAATCGAGATTTGACAAATGTTTTATTGCATTTAGATTAACGTGGCCTAATCTACAATGCCATAAACTAGAGCACTCAGTCAAGTAAGAGGAATCAGAAGCAATTTTATTAATGATAGGTTTTGGGCGTATAGCCATTACACTGAGTTTGAACAGTCCATCTGTAAGGTAACCCTTTTCCAGAGGTGTTCCAAACATTGACAAAACAATCTTATTAGCCTCAAATACAAGTTTAAAACCACGACTAACTAGTATTGAACCAGAGACTAAATTCTTCCGGATGTCCAGAACGTGCAGCACCTCATTTAGAGTGATCTCCTCATTCAGCTTCCTTCCCTCACAGGGATGATATTTGGAGAACAAGCTCCGGTCTGCACACACATGGGCAGTTGCAGCAGTATCGATGAACCATTGACCACGATTCTCGACCATGTTAGCTTCCTCAGTGATGACCGCAATGAGATCATCACTAGTCAGCTCCCTCTCGGCTAGTTGGGCACTCGGCTTGGCCTTCTTCTGCTTAGGCTTGCGATAGTTCTTAGACATGTAACAATTGCCTTCGAACTTCTTAAAAGAGAGAGCTTTAGGCTTAGAGTTTCCAGGATGCGGCCTCTTCTTCGAGTTGTCTCCTCGTTCAACTAGGTTCACCCGAGGTTCATCCGAACTTTTCAAATTCTTGTACTGAACTCGAACTTCAGACTCAATTCGCACCTTTAGGATAACATCTTCAAGAGACATCAACTTTCGCTTGTGCTTGAGATACGTCTTGAAATATTTCCAACTTGGAGGAAGCTTATCAATCATGGCAGAAGCCGTGAAAGTATCAGGAAGTATCATCCCCTCGGCGTGGACGTCATTCACCAGCATTTGGAACTTTTGAACTTGTTCTATAACCGGGCGAGAATCAATCATCTTGTAGTCCATGAAATTCGTGACTACAAACTTCCTAGTTCCAGCCTCGTCGGAACTGTATTTCTTCTCAAGTGCCTCCCAGATTTTCTTGGAGGTCTTTGCGTCTGAGTACAAATTGCTCAAACTATCTTCTAGGCTACTTAAGAGAAAACCTTTGCACAGATAGTCCCCATTGTGCCAATTATCGTAGGCAGCGTGAACATGGATACTGATCTCGTCCTTGTCCGGAGTAGGTGGTTCGTCTTCCTTCACGAAGTTAGCGAAGCCAAGCATCGTGAGGTATAACAGCATCTTTTGTTGCCACCTCTTCAAGCCTTCTCCATTGAATTTTGGAGGCTTCTTCGCCGCGGGTATGATCCGTGAGGAGTGCACCGGCGTGTTCATCGTTGGTATGAAAGTCCCCATCGAACCCGTTGAATGGGTATTAAAACAGTTGAATCTGTTTGGGGAGTAGTTGCAAACAAAATTGGAACCGAAGTTCCGGTCATCCCAATGGGATGGGTCACAGCCAGAGCTGATAATGTTTCGACCGAAGTCCCTATCCCAAAAGGGATCGTTCCAGCAGCTGAAGCTGTGGATGAGTTCGACTGGGTCATGCGCCTCGTCAGCGTCTCGAGTAAAAAGTCGAGGGTTCCTGGGTTGAGAATGAACTCAGCTTGAGTAGTGTTCATGTTTGGCGAAGACACGCCAATCGTTGAAGTGATCGTGACTGCAGGGGCAGTGGTCGTCGCCGAAACAGTGGAGGTAAGAGGCGGAGTAGTGTCGCTTGTCGGAGTGCTGGAGGTCGACATTCTTCCAGTAGTGATTACAGAAAATTAAAAATTATAACTAAAAAATCATTTTGCGATTGTTGGAATAATTGCAATAATTCGAGCACAAACAGGGAATTTGTAATAATCACTAAAATTGGAAAAATAATACGGAAAATATAAAAAGTCGAGTCGAGAAGTTCTCTTTCCGCAAAACGATTTTGCCCTGGTAGTGCCCTTCGGTTTTGGCAAAACGTTCCCAAAGATAAAACGACTTCATCCCTGATATTACCGCACCGTAAGTATTAGGGCTCCGGCGAACTGAAAGAAAAATGAACTGAGCTATGAAATGAAATGCAGAATATGATTATGTTATCCAATTGATGTTCAGGTGTTCTTATATTGAATTTCAGGTGTTCATGCAGATGGAAAGTGAACATGCAAATGCAGGAGTCTCACCCTTTTATAGGGGTTAATTTCAGGTGTTACGAAGCCAATTATGACGTCCATAAATGCAGTTATGACGTTCAAATTGGTCATCAGGTTTGAACCAGAACACCCACACGGACAACCTCATTTGGAACAGCCAATTCGGACCAATTGCCCAAGGCCAAAGACCCAGAGCCCAGGACCGAGGTACGAGGTCCGGGTCCGGGCTCGGGCTCGGATCCGCTTAGCTCCGCCATCGGCTTCGCCGAAGGCGGACGGGCAAACCCAAGTCCAGGAGCCCACGTAGACTTTGTTCACACAAAGCCCACAATACCCGCTAGCCCACTTGATGTCCACTCATTAAAAGTTAAACACTTTTAAACTCCCTTCCACATTGAATAATGTAAAATTTGAAGGTCTATGGTTTTAAGAATAATTCTCATATTCACGATGTTCTTAGTCAATGTTTAACAACATTAATTAGCAACATCGACCAGAGTAGAATATAAACTATGCAGCGGAAAAAATTGATAAGAACACGAGATAACAAATTCAGTTCACAAGTAAATACTTGTGAACTTGGGTGTACAAACCCGAAAACTATATTACTTTCTTGGTCACGTTCAATACAAAAATATAAAGTAATATATGAAAACTAAATATCAATAAACTTGATACTAAATACATGTTGCCGGAATGGCAAGTTCTTCTCCGTTGGTCACGCAACTTCTAAGAGCTTGTTAATCACGATCAATGGCTCCAAGTAGTTCTTCGTGTTCTTCTTTCTTGCTCGTCGTCTTGCGTCCTTGTCTTGCGTCGATCTCCTAGCTGAAAATCCCGTGCGTAAATCGTGTCTCCAAGCTTTAGGAATCCTTGTCTTAAATAGACAAACATAAATTCCTAAAGTTGGTAAATACCTAAAACACATCCTAAACACAATCTAGGAAACTAATAAAGTCTTAAACATAAACTAGGAAACACAATATATTCCTAAATCTAATTTCCTAACTTATTTTGTGCCCAAGAAAGGCAAATAACAAAATAGGAATTATTGCCAAGAAATAATTCCTCAACAATCTCCCCCTTTTGCCTTTCTGGACAAAACACTACAACGCAAACACAAATAAAAATAAAATATTAACTCCCCCTAAGTTAGACAACTCCCCCTAAACAAAACACCTAATGTTGGTAAAATTCAAACCAACATTACAAACCAACATTGTTCAAAAAACTTAACAAAACAAACTAACAAGGAACATAATGACCTCGAACCCTCTTCGAACGACGAGGGGATGTCGAAGTTCCTTCACCACCTTCCTTCCTCTTCCTCTTCTGCATTCGCATCATTTTCCTCAAAGCCTTATCGCGAGCGCGAATTCGCTTCCTCCTTCTTTCTTGAGCAAGGCTCGCCAAGGCTTCGCCAGCAACAGCATCTTCAGCATCATCTTTGTCAGCAGCAGCATTGCCAGCAGCAACATTTTCTCCTTCAGCAACATCCTCTCCCCCTGTGTTCGCGTCATCTCCTCCTTCTCCCCCTTTTTGACCAGAAAGGGAAAGGGCCTCCAAAAGTGAGGCACGAAGCGCCTGGAGCTGAGTAATCTGGAAGTAACCGGAAGCCACATGTGCACGAAGGACTTGCACAGAAATCTAGACCATGTTGGGATCAACCCTCCCAACATCACTAGCAACATCAGCCTGGAAAGGAGCCTGCCAAGGCAAATCAATAACCCTAGCACCTGTAGTATGCTGGCCCCGGAAAGCAAACCAATCACCCTCACCAGTGGGCACATCATCTGGAAGAAGCGTCAAACCTTGATTCTTCAACAAGCTGAAAATAAGAGAGGGAAAACACAACGAGGAGGCAGACCTTGATGTGGCAAACTTAGTAACAATATCAAAAACATGTTGCCAAAACTGAACTTAACACCCTTCCCAAGCCTATAAAAGAACTGGGCCTGAGGCCGAGTAACACACGTAGTGTTCTTGGAAGGGACCCAGTTGCAAAGAGCCACCTTGTGCATAATAGAAAAAAGAGAAGAGAGCCTAGTGCTCGGCAACTGCTAAAACCAGGAATGTACCATACCACAAGAAATAAAAGAGACAACTTTAAACTGGAGGTAGGCAATCAAGTTGTGTCGCTCAAACAGTTTAACTGGAACTCTACGCTCAGCAATCATGTGGCGAGTTTGATAAGCAGCAAACAACTCGGCAGCCTCAGCAGTTAAAAATTTCTCCGAAAATGGCACCATATCTTCAAGCTCGGGTGTCGGAGTATCAGTACCCATGGAGGACTGAGAGTGATCACAGGCAGCTGAAGAAGACGGCGTGGGAGTATGAGATGCAAGGGGAACAGAGGCAGTGCGGGAGGACGAAACAGACGGGAAATTACGCGATGTTGGTAAAGAGGTACCAACAGAACAAGCAACATCGTCCTTCGCAGCAGCCTTCTTTTTCTTCTTACCCTTCTTGCAATCAGCAACAAAATCACGAATAGGCATATCAAATGAGGAGTCAGGGGAATATTCAAACAAGTTATCACCAAGCTCAGGTTGATCATCATGAACCGGAGAAGAGGGGGGGTCATCGCCAGGCGATTTGGCGGAGCTGGTCACCTCCCCGATGATAAAATCCAAAATGGTGTAGGGAGGGGAGGAATACTCAGTCGCAGAGGACTTAGGAGAGACCTTGACCTTTGGCTGTCCTGATCTCCTGTCGGCCTTGCGAACAAGTTGTTTTCGGCGAGTAAACTTCTTCGCCGACAAACTTGGGGCAGAAGACGGCGGCGGCACAGACCCTTCGACCGGAGCAGCAGGCACAAAGTCTTCATCATTAGAGTCGGACATCACGGTGACATCCTCCTTGAGGTTCATATGTTCGATAGGTACGGTGCGGCGCTGACTTGCCTTGCTTTTCGGGACAGCGGGCGGCACAACGCCGGGTGGAATGTTGCACAAGCGCCTAGACCGCTTCAGGGTTGGGTTCCCCACGCGTCCAAAAGTCTCAGCCACAAATGCCAAATCTGGGGGGTTATCAACGTTAATTTCATTTCCGGGCTGCCCCGGGAACACTTGCGCCTCCGGCGTGGCGTCAATTGGTGACGGAACTAGAATAACATTGCAGGAAGCGGGCGTCTGCGAGGGTGGTGGCAATGTTGATAGAGGAGGGTTTGATGAACTACCACCACCGATTTCCTCGCGAATATCAAGGCCACCAATCTTTGGATACGACAATGGGACCTGTTCGCCAGAGCGACGAATTTCTTCAGGCAATTCTGGGATAGATGAGGACGGTGGCGGCGAACTGAACATCCTGCAAAATCTCAAAAGCACACAAGAATATCGAAAGATTTGGAGAGAGATTAGGAGTATAGAGAGTTCAATATGCAGAAGGCTTTTGGAATTGTGATCAAACGGTAAAAAATTTCCAGGGTTTTATGCCCAAAAAAAAATGACCGTTGGACAAGGAGAGAGAAATGAGAAATAAAAGGAAAAAATCCCTAATTTAACCACCGGTTGATTTTAGGGCTTAAAACACGATTTTTTTATTTCTTTTTATAAAAACTCCACTCCCCCTCAGTTTAGGAAACATGAACACACTACCAAGCCCATTATCATTTCCCATTATCCCCTTTTTGTATTTTTTTTTCTTAAAATAAAATTGCACACCCCGAGCTACAAAATTAGCCGAAATACAAAGCTGAATTTTAATGAACCATCATCACAGTTGTAACTATTTTGTGCAATGTTAATTTTCACTCACCAAATTCACCTCGTTATTACCTGTCCAGCCGTCTGATTGTAATTCCACTGAAACACTTAGTTAGCTCAATTCAAAACAAAATTAAGATATTTCAGGCAAGACACACAAGAAACAAAACGCACAGCAAGAAGGCATCTTCACAGAGTATGAATGTCCTACGGGATGCCTAGAATTCATGACCTAAAATATTAAACAAAAACATATTCAGATTTCGGTGTCTTGATCCAATGTTGCTTTTTATTACTAACAACATTACGAACCAACATTGCCTTAGGTGAAGTCAATGGAAACTTACCCCTTAACCCAAGTTAATGACTACGTCAAGATCTCTCAAGAAGGTGATTTTTAAAGATTGGAGCATTTTGAGTCCATATTTTCTTCATCCTTGAAGGGATTTAAATCTTTTAATCTTCAGCAATTGCTGGTAAACACCTCTTGTTTTTGGACCTGGGAGAAAGCCAGTTTCTGCGGGCAAGTCCCACAATCACCCAATTGAAGAGGTTGGTTCTTTTTGCCATTACTTTTATTGCAACACAGGACCTTATTGCACTTTCAATCAAACTCAATGCGTTATGATTATGTATGAAAAGAAAGATAAAAATGCATGCAAAAGTATACAGATGTTGTGACTGATGTTGATAAGGTGTGTCACAACATCACAAACCAACATTGGTTAGACAATGCACATACTGAGATCTCTTCTCAAACGAGAGAAGGTCTCGAAATCTAATGCCTTCATGAAGATGTCAGCTAGCTGATTATCAGTTCTAATATGGTCAAGGCTAACAATCTTCCTCTCAACTAAGTCTCGAATGAAGTGGTACCTTATGTCAATGTGTTTTATTCGAGAATGCTGGACTGGATTTTTGGAGATGTCAATGGCACTGGAATCGTCAAACAACACCGTCAAGATACTACTATGCAGACCGTAGTCCTCAATCATTTGGTTCATCCATAGTAATTGTGTGCACGCACTCCCAGCTGCAATGTACTCAGCTTCAGCTGTAGAAAGAGAAATACAATTTTGCTTTTTGCTGTACCAAGAAATTAGGTTATTACCCAGAAAAAAACATCCCCCAGTAGTACTCTTTTTATCTACCACATCTCCAGCCCAATCCGAATCAGTGTACCCTATAAGTTCAGTACCAGTATCTTTTGTGTACCACACACCTAGTTTAGTTGTACCTGCAATGTATCTAATAATTCTTTTAACAGCTATCAAGTGAGACTCTTTTGGATTAGACTGATATCTAGCACATAAGCACACACTGTACATAATATCTGGTTTACTTGCTGTCAAATACAACAAACTCCCTATCATACTTCTATACATGGTGTTATCAACACCCTTACCAACATCGTCCTTAGACAGCTTCACAGTTTTGCCCAGCGGCGTTTTCTTGACAGTTTCACTCTCTAACCCAAACTTTTTGACTAAGTTCTTTGCATATTTAGTCTGGGAAAGAAAAATACCGTCATCAAGATGTTTTATTTGTAAACCAAGGAAGTATGATAGGTTACCTTCCATTCTCATCTTGAATGTATCGGACATCCGAGTAACAAACTCCTTGACCATCTCCTCGTTAGTGGATCCAAAAATAATATCATCCACATAAATTTGGACGATTAAGATGTGCTTATTGGATTTAATAAGGAATAAAGTTTTATCAACTTCCCCTCATATAAAGTTCAAATAAAGCAAATGTTGAGTTAGCCTTTCATACCAAACTCTTGGAGCTTGTTTTAAACCATAAAGAGCCTTTTTCAGTTTTAAAACAAAATCTGGTTTTTGAGGATCCACAAATCCTTTAGGCTGCTCAAAATACACTTCTTCACTCAAGAATCCATTTAAAAAAGCACTCTTAATGTCCATTTGATGCAATGAAATCTTCATATAACACGCAACAGAAAGCAAAAGCTTTACCGACTCAATGCGGGCAACAGGGGCAAAGGTTTCATCAAAATAAATTCCTTCAATTTGCGTATACCCTTGTGCAACAAGGCATGCTTTGTTCCTCACAATGTTCCCAGCACATCAGTCTTGCTCTTGAATATCCACTTTTTTCCCGTCACATGGGAATTTTTTGGTCGTGGCACCAAATCCCAAACATCGTTTTTGGCGAACTGGTCCAGCTCCTCTTGCATTGCACGAATCCAAAACTCATCCTTGAGTGCATCCTCCACTCTCTTGGGCTCTATTTTAGAAAGACACTAAGACTCACGAATCTTAAAATAATTAGTAGACAGACATACATACCTGACCATTTTCTTGAAATTAATCTGTCTCTGTCTTGTACTTCTTTCGTCTAAATCACCAATATTTGGCCCATGGGGTGGTTTTTCTGAATTCTGGATGGAACATCCCTCTAATGAAGATCAATGGGATCAGCTGGATCTTCTTCTTCTGAATCAGAATCAGAATCTGCGACTTGGCTCGATGTTGGTACTGATGTTGGTATCCCAGTATCAACATTGTTATCAACATCACTCGAATCTCTGAGTTCAGCACCTGCATCTTTGTTCTCAATACCTGCACCATCAACTTAAGTAGGAGTGACACTACCTTGAGGGTTTTGATCATAAACCAGATCATTATCCTCGGCAGGCTTGACTCCACTCGTTAGATCATCAAACTTGACATTTACTGACTCAAACATGCTTCGAGTTCGAAGGTTAAACAACCTATATGCATGACTACTTTGGGAATAACCCATGAAAATGCACTTATCACTTTTTGAGTCAAGTTTAGCTAGATGATTTCTATCGTTAAGCACATAGCAAATACATCCAAAAACA